>JBBPKC010000014.1:0-18560 GCA_038089055.1 Tylopilus aff. balloui | reverse complement strand
AGTGGTAATCCCCCCCGAATCTCACATGGGGGACCTAGGGGCGCCCGAAAGGAACACAGAAATGTTGAGGGAAATCTTGGGCGTGAGCCACATTCTACATTCTTCAATTGACTTCGATAAGGTCCTAAAGTCTCATAGCAGACGCAAAGAAAGAACGTAGATCTCGAGATAAGGCCAATGGAGGACGCGACACCTACCGTGGTAGGGAAGAAGGGCCTCATGGGTCGTATCGGCAGTGTACGCAGTCGCCATCGATTCCAAGACGATGACGTCAAGAGACCACAAGAGTCGAAGCATCAGAGACGCAAACTATCACAGGTGATCAAGGCGGCGATTGCGAAATCGCGCGAGGTAACCCCAAATCTTGCACGAAAAGACTTGCCTTTCGTAACATTCTTTACGCAGTTCATCTTCAGCCTGTGGTAATGTTTTGGCAGGTTTTCATGCAAGAGTTGGACTATGGTGGCATCTATACTCTCGAAGGGCAGATACACTTGGACGATCGGCCCACGTTTTGTTCTTGGTTTGTGTTGCGTCGAGTATTTGCGTGTCGGGTTTGGACGTGCGTCGGTGCTTGCCTTCGTGTGGGTGCTTCGACGGCTAGGAGCACTCCAAGGGGGCTCGTAAAAGCAAAGCGAGTTCCATCTCCTCCTGAGATAAACTGCTTGGACTTTTGGTTCCGCAGAGCACGCCGAACAAGGCGTATTGGTTACAACTGTGATGTCATGTCAGCAGGGAATACATTAATATCAGCCATGTCACATTGTTAGGTCTATCTCATCGTATGCATCAGCAATCAGGGTCAACAACCGGGTCCCCTATATCAGCTGTAATCTGCTTCATTCTGCTCTGGATGACACCATTCAACGCTCTCTGCATTATGGAGCTAGGGTCGACGAGGAAAGGAAGATAACAGACAGCGCACCATACGTTCTTCCCCTAGAAGCAGCCCAAAATCTGCTAGCCGAGCTTCAGGGGATAATTCCAGGATGACTTCAATGGACTTGTCGTACAACATTACGAATGCTGCGAACGCATTCATACCATGCACTCTGGCAAGGTCCGATTCTCCCTGAGATAGAGCCACATCAATGGCACGTGCACAGGAAACCATGCAAATACGATCGAAAGGCACACCTCTCGTTCTTCTTCCTCCAACCACTCTCTTTCATCCCATAACACTCCATGGCCACGTTTCCTCGAAATTGCACAAGCTTCGTCTCCAAAATACCTTACAAACTTCGCAGCTTCTTCGATATCGTTTGCGAATGCCCAGGTAACGGTGCATTGCGGATTCAGTGTACCGCAACCTTCCGCAATCCCCAGGTTTCGCCTTAGCTTCTTAATAGCTTTGCATATCGGGGGAGTGTAGGAACACGGCACCAATCTGTTATCCCGCGAACAGTTGGCCCTATAACTTTGTGAGCAAGGGAATGCCTCGAGGACAACGAGGATGTTTGAGTAACGCCATGATTCACGAGAAATTCGTTCGACGTTAGATTCAAGATGCGCTGGCAGCGCGAATAGTGGTATGAACAGCACGCCGGAACCTGGATCAATGATAATGTCGGTGTCCCCGAGGTCATATCGTTCAACCAGATCAACTCGGCATTTGTGACCGTGCAGTTCACGGACTAATGCACGTTTCTGAATAAGGGTCACGGAAGCGAGGTAACGATGGATGGCTGTGGCAGGGATCCAGGGCTCAGAAAGACGAATCGTGTGTTGATCGAATACGTCATCTGGAGTGGCTCGCGGAAGTATTTGTTCAGGAGCATCTAGTGTTTGATAATATATCGGTTTATCATGTCGGGTTTCGAAATGCTCCAAGACACAGCTCGACGCAGCTTGATTGCGCAGACCGAGGAACGCAGAGAACAGGTCCTTGGATGATGACGGAACAAGACTGTCCAGTTTGCGCCGCTTGGTTACCCTCGACTCTATCTGTTCGCTCGTCGAAACTATATGGTCCTCAGGACACTTGACACGGCATGTGTTCGGGGTTAGCGGAGGAACATCTTGCGCCTTCGAATTCGTGAGATCGCATGAAGGTCCCGTCGGCTGACTTTGTGACGCAAACGAAAGTGGCTCGAAAGTGTCTGATCCAGGGAATTCGAAGTAACCACTCCAGTCGTATTGAGTCGCTATGGGATCGGGTTGAGATTGGGCCAGGTAACATTCGTCCACGCTCCAAGGAGGTACGTTTTCCTTGTTGTTGCTTTGACCATAAACATTCGCGTTCGCGCCAAATGTGTCCATACTATATAGTACCTCGTTCTGAAGCGGTTGCAGGAGGTGTGGAAGTTCAACTTCGCTAGCTGAAAACTGGCCAACATTATTGTCCACGATATCGATTCCCGAGTCATCAAAGGGATAACCGTGGTCAGTCTCCATTCGGGGACAGAATTTCATATAATCGGATACGCCTCGAGACCCTGGGTGTTCATCGTGATGACACAGATTTTCATGTTGCAACAGAGTGTCTCCATGACTGTCGGAAGAAAACCATTGCGTAATACCTTGTTCGGCGCCCACACAACTTGGTACGTCGGTTTCTGCCTCGGGTGTGAATTTAGCACCAGATGGCCTCGTTCCCTCTCGCCACAGGAACAGGCACTCGGTTTGTCCGGTCTCCTCGGCTCGCTTTTGAGTGGGGCTCATTCCAAACTCTTCGCATCCACGTGGAGGGTTCGGGGGTAATACTGATCGAGCATCTTCGGTCAATGTGGGAGAGCTGACGAGGTCGAGGAGAATCTTGATTGTTTTCTCATTCCTCTCGTCGCAGTATCCATGAAATTCGTCCTCTGGTTGAACGGGCTTTGCAATTCCTGCGACCTCTTCATCGGTCGGGATAGTTTTTCCGAAATTAAATGGTCTGTGAAGTACGTAAGACGTCAGTAACGAGACGAAACAGAGGATGACAGAAATTTTAATTTGAAGTAGGTTGAAGAAAGTAAACAAACCTCCACGAAAGGTCTAGTGTTAGGGGTTTGACGCCTTTAACTGGCCGCAAAAACGCCGTAGGACCGACACCGTTCATTTCATGGCTTGCAGCATCGAGACTAGTAGATCCTCTTTTCGGTGCGACGAAACTTTGCATCCCCTCTGGGAAGAGTGTGTGTTCCTTAGAGTGGGTTGTTGGGGGTGACAGGTTTGGAACTGGATTTCGGGTCAGCATACACGTCGAGAGACTGAGGCCAATAATAGTTATCGTGAAAGTCCGCATAACCCCCGGGACAGAAGCTTCATGGAAGGCACGACCTGTTTCACTGAAACGAAAATTAAGCTGAAAGGGATACTTTCAACTTACCATCCATCAGCATGATGTCCCTGTCGTCTATTTTCTCCTCTATGATATAAGCAAGGGGATCTTGAGGAGTGGAGGCGTAAATGCCTGCGACCGCGTCGTCGAACGGCTGCTCCTCAAAGCCCACAACACAACCAAAGGGACCTGCAGGAGTCTCTTCATCGGCTTCTTCACTGGCTTGTTCCTCGGGACCAGCCGAAGGCTGGCCAAGGAGCGAAGTTGATATGCTCTGACCAGGCGAGGGGGGGCGAGGGGAGCGCATGCCAAATCTGACACATTCCAGCTGGGATGTGATTGGTTTCTGGGTCGGTGGAATAGGAGCGGAGATGAAAGACGTGATAAAGAAGCCTGGACTTGACATGTCATGGGGTTAGTGAGATTGTACCAGAATTTTCTTCACGCGACAAAGCAACTTTAAAGAAGAAGCATTTGGAACCAACCTGTTTGTCACTGTCAGCAGGGCAGCTGCACCGCCGTTGTCTGGGCTTTCATTAACCAATGTATTTTTGTGACCAAATTTGCGTATGCGGGGGATCTCGACTTCGTCTAGGACGTACAATCAATCTCCGGGCTTGAGAAGAGAGAGAACCGGCGCACCCATTTTGGCGGCAAGGGACGACGTTGCTGGCGTCCCAGAAGGGGAGATATCCCATAGCTCATCGACATCGCTCTGATCGGACGAATGCAGAGAGGGTGGAGGTGGTGAGGAATATGTCAAGGTCGCTAGAGTGTATGATCAAAGTCGGTCCTGACTTTAGATCCTTTGAAGTAAATTGAACCCACTCCACCCGCTAACGGCCTCCATGAGGTGGCAATTGATCTCTCCGTCTTCACCATCTATCAATTGCGGTGATGCGGCCTGGAGCATGGAGGCCAAGTCGGAGACGCATGTTGGGTTGTTGACACCAGTCCCCATCCTACTTTTGACGCGTCCATGAGTAGAGCACCCTTGCGCGATTCGGGAAAACAGCGGTGGGGAGTCTAAAGTAGGAAGGCACCGCAGGGGCGAATCATGGTTCAAGAATTCAGGTACATTAGGCGTGCCCTCGAACCGATCACTTCTTGGGGCAACCGAAACTGACTGAAGGAGCGGCCGGATCTGTGCGCTAGTTGCAGAGTTAAGCTTCAGGCGAAGATCCCTGCGAAAGGATGTCATTCGACTGTAAAACGTTAATGAAAAGAAATGGAACAGACAAGATATCCTCTATGGGAGGTATAGGCAAGTCTTGAATGCTCTGTACGGCGACCGGGCTGAGACCAAGAAATGCTTTTAGCGCCGAGTTTGTGCGAGGGATGTATGCCCGAGAATTCGTGCTACTAAGCTTCGAAGTTTCACGCCTTGCACGCGTCGAGAGGATAGGGGGAGACATAGGCCGGCACATCCTCGATAGCTTCGCGTCTAACAGGTGATACACGAAAGCTTGACGAAAACGTGCGTACATGCGCGGAAAGGAACGTACAATGGTTGTCCTCGAGCCAGCAAGTCTCGGTCGGGAGATCTTCAGGATGGGGAGGAGGTAGAAAGAAGGATTTGAGATATCTAACGTGTTCTGATGGTGTAGCCCATCTCTCTACGGGAGGGGTGAAGTCAAGGGAATGCAAGGAGCGCATGAGAATTTCAAGCGGCTCTGTAGGAAGGAAGAATGATGCCGCATCTGCCATCGGTACATATTCAAGAGTTTGAAGGAGGAGCTGAATGATTTCGGTTATCTGGACAGCCTCAAGTAAGACGACACCTACTTTCTCAACGACCATCTCTGTAAGTGCGATATGGTCCGACGTGAGGTGAACGCGCGCATAAGGCAGGAGGACCTCGCGTATATGTCTGCGCAAGTTGAGTTCGCTGGCTGTATCGATGTTGAACGAGTACGGATCCATAGTGGATGGAGTCGACGCCAAACACCAAGGGGGTCTATCGGTCAACATATTTCCACGGTGTAAATTATGCTCACTGACTCACTGAGCTCCTCAAGACAAGGGATCGTCGACGTCAAATTCAAATCACCACCCGATCAGACAATCATACTGAAATCTAACATAAACGATCGCTAGTTCATTTCTCCACACGTATTGTAATCACGTCGAGAACCGCGCCTGCGGTATGGTCTCAAACCTTATTGAATCACACGGTGCGCCCTGATCATTTGTCTGCGCTGTGGAGCCGACACGATGCAAGAGGGAACCCGATAGTTGTAAAATCTTTCGGATGAGCCAGGGCGCAGGGCAGGTATGTCCCTTGATAAAGCATAAATGAATGGCAACCTGCAGAGAAAAAAAAAGTGGTCAATTCATGATAAACGGGTTGAAACAGAGGTCATCGATCAGGGAATGAAGTATGTTGTAACCATATAGGTGTCTACAAGACTAATCGAATTCAGGTTGCTCATCACAAGCCATCCAAGGCTCGAAAAGTATGCGGAGCTCGCGAGACCCACCTTTTTCCATTGCCGAGCGCTGAAGGTTGTCTTTGCACGGTGGTCAGACGAAGGGTAAAGCACTTGTGCGAACAGTTGCAGTAGCGCAGATGGTGAAATTTTCCGAACTTGTTTGTTTTCGTTTGTACCATCGTTAGTCGGGAAGGGGCCATGTGTACATCATGTACTCGGCCCGTCATATACCACAGCTGGCTACTGCTGGGCGTTCACATGAGGCTGAAGCGGCTTGTAATACGTTCGTTGTGCCACGCAGACCAACCAGAGATTATTCCTTTAAACCGCGTGAACGTGGACTCGGTACAAGAATACATTCAGGTCCGTACGAGTCTAGTGTATATGCTTATGCTGTGTGGAAAGTCCAACGAGTGTATCGAGACAAGACAGGGTAATGCGTAAATACTTGGTATGTCGTCTAGGTTCATGCTTAGAAAAATATGGGAGACGAAGACTACTTGGCATGCAATAATCTAAACATTTTGAGCGCCAAGGCCTTAATGTGCGGAGACGTGTAAGGCATATGCGAACGCGAGAGGAGAAACGAGTCCTAGGAAAAAGAGACCTGATGTGAAGGTCGCGAATAGAGGGCTAAAGGAGTAATGTGCGGCTGTAAAAATCGAGTCAGTCGGTGCTGATAACGGAGAGCATTGGTATGACATGCCTATGGCTGCAGGGGGAGATAGGGGTGGAAAATAAGTAACTTTTGTGGGGTGGAGTGGCGAGCAAGCGAGGAGATCGCCATGGATGGCAAGGTCAAGAAGGATTCGGAGACCATCGAGGGTGATCGCTGGAACATCGCCTGTGGATGAAGCAGGTGAAGGGACGATAAGAACATCGTTATCGAATTCCCAGTTCCTGTGTGTTGCTGCTGGGATGGCAGTCCAACCGAAGGTGGAAAGCACGCGGGAGATGAGTGTGTCCAGATCTGCGTTGCTGGCAATCGGCCGATCTGCGTAAAGGAAGGAGGTATCTATAGAAGCATAGGTAGCGATGGTGTGTTGGACGTGGGCGATGAAGTAGGCGGGGGGTTCTTTGTCGCCGACAGGAGGACGTGGGGGAGGATCGTGTTCGAGACAGGGGCTGTCTGCGCGGTCTGTCCTGGGAGAAGGGGGAGGCGAAGGGAGACCGACAGCGGTGCAACAACAGCCTCGACCTGCTCGTATTACGGGCCAATCTGCGACGTGTGGGCCGAATACGTGGGCGTAGTAGGATTTGCAGTCGTCGCAGAGGGTTGCGAGGGTGGCGGAGAGAGAAGCATGGAGCGAATCAAGGAGTGCACGGGCGATGTGCACGCGAAGGTGGGTGCGAATCAGGAGATGCAGCTCTGAAGGGAGGGGCACGGGAAACGGGAAGTGGGTGCTGTGCGCGATGGAGGGGTGTATGGTGGTGAGGATGGCGTGGATGAGGGCAGTGCGAGAGGTGCGAAGGGAGGACATGGGGAGATGGAGAGGGGGGGATGGAGAGGGTGGATGGTAGTATATAAACGAGGGTATTGCGAGGAGTGCGGCGAGAAGGAGAAGACGATCATCACAGAAGGGGCGATCTTATGTCCCTATCCAAGAACCACCACCGAAGCCAATAACCGACGCCATCGTAACCCTAACCCCGATCTAGGTTCATCTACATCCTCGACGATGTTCCGCGCGCTCCACCGTCGTGTGCCATCCAACGGACGCGCCCTCTCCTTGCACCTCAGCCCGCCCGACGTCGCCACAGAGTCTGCACAGCTCGACGCCCGCGTAGCCCACCTCGCACAGTACTTTGCCCGTCCACGCTTCGCCAACATCGCCCGCCCCTACTCCCCTCGCGATGTCGCGCTCAAGCAGGGTTCCGCACCCGTCCTCCCCCTCCCCGCATCCCTTCTAGCAGACAAGCTCTTCCGCATATTTGAACGTGCTAGCGCCAGTGGTCTCCCCGTTCACACACTGGGGGCCATCGATCCCGTCCAGATGACACAGATGGCAAGCCATCAGCAAGCCGTCTATGTATCTGGCTGGGCCACCTCCTCTCTTCTCACAACCGGAAGTAACGAAGTTGGCCCCGACTTTGGGTATGCCCTATTCCTCCCTCGTCTCGTTCTCATCCACACCTCCCAGAGACTATCCATATACCACAGTCCCTAACCAGGTTCAACGTATATTCCGCGCTCAGCAATTACACGACAGGAAGCATTACGATGAGCGCATGTCTGCTTCTCCAGAAGCACGCGCAAACATGCCATATATCGACTACCTCCGTCCCATCATCGCGGACGCTGACACTGGGTACCTGGCTTCTGCTATTCCCTCCTTCATGTATTACTTACACCTTGCTAGTCACGGTGGCCCCTCTGCTGTCATGAAACTAGCAAAACTGTTTGCAGAGTCTGGCGCATCCGCAATTCATCTCGAAGACCAACTTCACGGCGGAAAAAAGTGTGGTCATCTTGCAGGAAAAGTTCTCGTTCCGCCCTCAACACATGTCTCTCGACTCGTAGCTACTCGGTTCGCCCTTGATATGTTGGAATGCCCTATGTTGGTGATTGCGAGAACTGATGCCGAAAGCGGCAGACTGCTCAGTTCAAGTGTAGATGCTGCAGATCACCCGTACGTCATGCTTTTCCGTCGTGTTATCTGTCCTACAGTGATCGGTGATCTCCGTCGTAAAAAAGATTTATTCTGGGCACGACCACACCCGGACAGCCCCTCGCCGAAGCGCTCGCAAGCGCTGTCAATGCCGCCGATGCCGCGCGTATCGAGAGAGAGTGGGATGCCGCCCATCCACTGATGACCTTCGACGAGGGTAGATCCATCTTCCGTCGCATTTCCACTAGCTGATATCTATTTCATCAGCCGTCAGACACACACTCCTGGCGACTCCTTCCATATCGTCTCCCGGTTCTGTGTTTGAGCACTACAAGTCTAGTGTCGCTAGCAAGTCAAACTCGGAGTCACGTAGAGTAGCCAAGGAAATTCTTGGGAGTGACATATTCTGGGATTGGGACCGTTTGTGTCTCTTTACTCTCTTGTCCCAAAAACTTACGTATAATCCGACCAGTTCCACGCACTCCTGAAGGATACCACCGCCTCCAACCCGGCCTAACTCCTGCTATCTCCCGTACACTCAAGTACGCGCCCTCTGCTGACCTTCTTTGGCTCGAGACTTCTACTCCCGATCTGGAACTGGCGCGTTCGTTTGCCAGGGAAATAAGAGAGAAGACCGGTCAGAAGAAATGGATGGTGTACAACCTCAGCCCGAGCTTCAACTGGTTAGATAGAGGTTTCACAAAGGACGATCTGAGAAACTTTATCTGGGAACTTGGAAAGGAAGGGTGAGCACGGTCTTCTTGCTCCAACTCGACATTCTGCTCTTCAAAGTGGCATTAATGTAGGTGTTCTACCTTAGATTCGTCCTTCAGTTGATTTCACTCGCGGGTGTGCACAGCAACGCGGTCACTACTGGTACGCTTTAGCCCATCCTCATGGTGTGCGTCCTCTGACATACACTGCAGCTGAGCTGGCGGAACGCTATAAGACTGAAGGGATGCTCGCCTATGTCGACCTCGTCCAGCGTAAAGAAAAGGAAATTGGGTGTGATGTACTGACACACCAAAAGTGGTCAGGAGCCAACTACGTCGACTCGATTATCCAGACAATTTCAGCCGGATCCTCGAGCACATCCGCGGTAGGCAAGGATTCAACGGAACACACATTCTAAGGATTCCTGCATGGTTATTTTGTTGAAGGGCGCTGAGGTAGATGTATACCACGTAGTGGCCTGCTGAACACGTAGTATTGGAACATTGCATCGAGAAGAAGCTCGAGTCACGTCAAGTCGGCTCCTTTGTGCGGGACGCTCGACAGAAGCACAAACAGATGTTGCAGATCGAAGACTCTTGTTCCCATTCGGGGGATTCATAGACGGGGGAAGTATTCAATTGGGCATATGCCCTCTGCGGCGCGTGACTGCATCAGAACGTTTCGGAAACGAATCTTCCCAAGAGCGTTAGAGGGAAGCCGTTGGAACAAGTTCTCCGAGGATGACAGCGCGGTTTGTGTGGCTCCGCGCCTGAGGGGGCTCTCCCTGCTATTGAGTTTGAAGCTCCTTCATGACACGACCGTCATACTCGGAATTGCGGAGAACCCCTCGGCGTCGCACTAGTGCGCTCCCCGCAAAATCGAACCGAGACAAGCAGCGCAGATGAACCGGATAAAACCACACCACCCTACATGAAAGGTGCGACTCTCGATTCTGTCCACGAACTGCAGCCATATAACGACAACGAGATGCATCGATGAACGTGGACGACCAAAGATAACGTCAGGAACAGCTTCGTTTTGCCCAGACCGGGACGTTTAGATGTTGTGACTCAGGCGACAGAGTATTGTTCCGTGTCGCCTTTGGTTCGCTTTACATTTGCTCGCTGCCAAAGACGACCTGTGGGTGAGAACGGAAGCCATCATGCACAAAAAGTATCCTCAGGGTATGCGACGCCATGGCACCGTTAGGAACTCTAAGAGTTGGTACACCATCCCATAGGTAAAACCAGGAACCAGTTTATTATGTGTCAAGGAGAAGAACTTCTGTCCATGAATAAAACGGCGTCCATCAAGGATGACAGCACACGACCCGACATCAGTACCCACGTCAACGAATTCGGGGGGTCTTACTCTTTAGAAAACAAAGATATTAACGATGCATAATTTGCAATTATCGACGCTCCCTTTTTCCCAATGCAACTGGCCGATAGGTAGCCTAGTAGAGAATGCGGTTGATGTGCCATGGATCGGAGAGGTAATCGCGAGTCAAGAATGGCTCGCACACAGCCATTGGTGTCGGCCTTCTTAGTATCGAACTCGAGTCGAGTGATCTCCAGATCGACCGTGGCCCAAGTTCGCAATTCATAGGAGATTATGCGTCTCTTTCTCGAGTGACTTTGAATATCTTCACCTCAAGGCCAGCGTCAACCTGGTCAGGAATCTCTAACAGCAGATTTTCTGTGGTACCATGAGCAACTTCTTCTGTCTTTAACACCTTTCCTGAGTTGCGAGGTCAAGTCACCAACGAGCGATCGACAACTGGGCGAATGACTACACACCGATCTCATCCAAGAAATATCTCAACGTTTCTTCATTCCGCACAGTGAGTGCAACGAGCGCCATTTTGGTGGGTTCATATAACAGGGCAAGTGAAATGGTCTGAACGAGAGGAGGTATGAGCACGGGATCGAATACCTGGTGAAAGAAGTCAGTCTATCATTTATGCGCGAGCTTCAGTATGTACGATATCTGCCCCAAGCACGATATTTACTTCGGCCTCATTAAAGAATGATTTCAGTCTTCCTTGGCCTGACAGTGAGTCGAGCCAGTCCAATAACTTGTAGTGTACATTCGGGTGAGAGAAAGATTTGTCTATGGAATATTGAGCATTCCATTGGGATCTCCAAGGAAAGGGCTTACTACATGGTAGCCTGACATTATTCTGACAACGAGCAAGTACGGTGGAGTTCACATCACTCAGGTAAATAGATGGTATCGTTCGATTGAAGGATGGGATTGCAGCATGGTGCTGCAAGCTTGCGACCAGAATGCCGATGAATCCGGTTCCACTCCCCAACTCGAGCACATTGCTAGTGTTTACAAGGTCTGCGTGTCAATCCAGGCTGAGGAAATAATAACGATTGATTGTTCTTGCCACTCACAGGGATGTCGGATGAGGTACTGTGCCAAGACCAGACTCGCTCTCCAGGTTCTGAGGCCCGTCGTCCCTGCTTCTATAGTAGAGCGTGACTCTAGGAGGGTGATCGTCTGATAACAGTCATCCATGTAATAGCCATGTGTTTCAGGAAACCGCCAGTAACGAGTGATAAACGAGCTGAGTGGGGTCTCTGAACTGTGAAGCATGATAAATAGGTCACAACGCACCATCGAACATGATGCATGATGCTTTCTTACCGCAGGCTGGTTATTAGAGATAAGTAATGTGCGTATATGCGTTCGTCGATCTCATCGTCCTGAGGATGAAATGAGACGGACCAACGTTCTGGTTGATCGAACACAATACCTCATCACTTCGAGGTAGACTTTCAAGTTGTTCAAGTGCCCACTTCCAAAAGCTTCGTTGATATGACTCTGATGGAGGGTACTGCTTCAGATGCTGGTTTAGTAGCAGCTTTCTCAAGAAAAACTCGTGCGCAAGGTGAAATGGGATATCGGGAGGGAAGAAAAGGTTTTTCACAGGTACGAGAGCCGAGTAATGGGGCAGGATTGATGAGAGAAGGGATTCGGCCGCAGGATAACGGTCTTTTCGCATCGCCACCCAAAGCGTGCACCATCGACGCCTACTGCATCTACATCCGCTTGGAGCTCGGAAAACCCGGCCCTGAACGTCACGTGACGTGTCGCCGAAACGGCTTTGAATTTTACTGTTGGCTTTGGCCCAAATGATTTCGCGTTCATGCCATGCATCGTCCAGGCTACTCGCCTCAACACGCGTGCGTCGTGACGCACGATTAACCTTTTCTTTGTCTGCAGTCATCCATGTCCGTAGACTGCCCCAACGATCGCTTGGAGAGCGTGCTCACCCTGCAGCACTCGGCCGTCGACCAGGAGAAACGGAAGATGGGGCTAAAGAGAACAAGTCTGACGAAAACGAAAGCGAGGAAGAAGAGGAGATCGATCATTGGCTTCTCGCTGGCCAAAAAAAGGTGCACGAGTCTCAAATCCGTTCCTACAAGAATCCATATGAACACTTTCGCAAAAACGTTGCTCCTTTGTTCCGTGAATCCTCTCCTCGCAATTGGCTAGGTCGTGACGTGGTAAGATTGCTTTAGGATACATCGATGGATGCGGACTAATTACTTATAAAGCCGTTCCCTCTGAACCTGACCTTTAAACCCCCAGTTCCACTCTCAGATGAGCTTCGGACGCGGTTATATCGGATCTACATGACCAACCCCAACCTGAATGACGTCCGTGCGCTAGCAACTAGACATAACATAAGCATTAAACGCGTCCGTGCGATCTTGAGGTTGAAAGGCATGGAAAAATCATGGGAAAAGGTGCCTTTTGTTTCGCCTGGACTTGTATTTCATCGAGATTGATTGTCTGTGACTTGGCGGTTCATTAGGAGGTGAGCGTCTTTCCCAGAATGTCTCCCCGTCTCGCACGGTGTGATGATACACATACATCATTCGCGAAATTTAAGAACTTGTGGCGCCTTACATCGTCACAAGACGTGATTAGAAATTTTCAGCCCCATCTGAAATTGTCTGACCGTTGCCCTAATTCGCCATGCTGATATATCCTGGTTTCAACAGGGAAAACCCTTGCAAACTGGATTCACCAATGGGATGGAGCGCCTGCTTGGTGTAACGGAAGCAATGAAACGCAAGGAACTGAACGGTGATGAACTCGTCGAAAATGATTTTTCCCGGCAGGGTGATTGGCCGGATTCCCCTGGTCGCTATGACGTCGGGGAGGCAGATTTACAAGATGAAGCTGAAGGTAGCTGCAGGGCAAGACAGCGATACCAGAGACTCTTTTGGGAGAGTGTTGCTGAGGGCGAGGTTCGCGTTCTGAGTGCAGTTTACTTTCGTAGTTATTGATGATTGCTCTAGGAACCGGTCATGTCGGCTGTTCTCGAAGCTCAACGCAGTACTTCCTTAGCGCGTACGAAATACGAGGGCAAGACGACTCTCGTTGAACGTGCGCCAGGTCGACCTGCCATCGTGTTCGTTGATGTGGGCAATGCTTTCGTCGACGAGAAGGAAAAGGAACGGCGGGAACGCGAAGGCGCCCGGAGATCGGCCTTGAAAGCACAGAAACGGATGCGGAAGCATGGTCTACATACTTAGCTACAGTTTTTCATTAGTTGCTTTCGCTGTCCATTACGTTATGTTTTTTTATTGGGGTGCTGAACAAACAAATGTCGACAAAAGGTTAGTGATAGAGCGCGATCCAAGTCGATATCGCACACTCGTAGAGATGCAGCGAGGTCTTCCAATGGTACACGGACTCTCTGTATTGCTCGTTATTAGCTTCTGATCCCATTTTCCTCAGCAACCAACCGTCGTCCTTCTTCGGGAAGGCACGGACACCTCACAGGGCAAACCACAATTGCTCTCCAACATCTCGGCGTGTCTTGCTATCGCCCAGACGCTTTCTAGTACGCTCGGACCTCGCGGGATGGACAAGTTAATCGTGAACGAACGTGGAGAGGCTCAGATCACGAACGATGGTGCGACCATCCTCAAGCTGCTTGACATCGTCCATCCAGCTGCTAGAACCTTGGTCGATATCGCGCGTGCTCAAGACGCGGAAGTAGGCGATGGAACGACCAGCGTTGTTCTCCTTGCTGCACAACTTCTTAAAGAGGTTCGTGGATATATCGAAGAGGACGTGAGTCCCCACATTATCATGAAGGGATTTCGCAAAGCGTCACAGTTGGTAAATGTCGTGTTTATCGTGTTTTGATTGCTTCTGACGCCTTAGTAGGCTGTTGAACGTGTGAAAGCCATCCAGATCATCGTTGACAGGAGCAACCCCGAGTAAGCCTGAAACCTCCTATCTAATCATCCGCCCAACCTTTTTGCCAGACACTTTCGCTCTCTCCTCCTTAAGTGCGCGTCAACATCGATGTCATCAAAACTCATACATTCAGAGAAACCTTTCTTCTCGAACATGGTTGTCGATGCTGTCCAGTGTTTGGATCAAGATGACTTGGATGAATCACTCATTGGTGTCAAGAAGATTCCGGGTGGCGGAATGCAAGATTCGCTGCTGATTCTAGGTGTCGCCTTCAAGAAAACATTCACATACGCAGGTGCCGAGCAGCAACCAAAATCCTTCAAAAATCCCCTCATCCTTAGTTTAAACGTGGAACTTGAGCTCAAGGCTGAGAAAGATAACGCTGAGGTTCGTGTGGAAGCGGTTTCGGACTACCAGGCAATAGTCGATGCCGAATGGGAAATCATCTACCGGAAGCTCGAAGCCATCGAGAAGACGGGTGCGAAAGTCGTCTTGAGCAAGTTGCCGATTGGCGATCTTGCGACGCAGTGGTTTGCAGACAGAGACATTTTCTGTGCTGGCCGCGTTCCCGCCGGTGATCTTCGCAGAGTTTGTCAAGCTGTCGGGGGATCCGTCCAATCGACCTGTTCAGACATCACCCAGGAACATCTTGGTACTTGCGGTTCGTTCGAGGAACGGCAGATTGGGGGTGAACGATACAACATCTTTGAAGAGTGCCCCGAGGCGAAGACGTGCACTCTAATCCTTCGTGGTGGCGCAGAACAGTTCATTGAAGAAGTTGAACGTAGTCTTCATGATGCCATTATGGTGGTTAAACGGGCCATTCGGAATGGTGATGTGGTCGCTGGTGGAGGTGCTGTGGAGGTAATGCACTTCACATTCTTCTTTACAAGATTGGCACCAAATGACTTGCAGATGGATATCTCTGCGCATATCCGGAAACATGCACTCTCGATTCCAGGAAAGCAACAACTAATCATGACTGCTTTCGCAAAAGCGCTGGAGATCATTCCTCGCCAAATCTGTGATAATGCCGGACTCGACTCCACGGACATTCTAAATAAGCTCCGGATGAGACATGCTGCCGGTGACAAGTGGTATGGAGTTGATGTTGATGGCACCGAGGGCGTAAGGGACAATATGGAAGCATTTGTATGGGAGCCCTCGCTGGTGAAGCTGAATGCTATCAGCAGTGCCACAGAAGCAGCCTGCTTGATTCTCAGCGTCGACGAGACGGTGCGAAATCCACAAAGCGAAGCAGTATGTTGGCTCTTTTGACACATGACAACTGAACTGACACGATCCCTGACGCAGCAAAATCCTGGGCCCCGCGCTCCACCTGGCACGGCTCAACGGGCGCTCCGGGGCAGGGGTAGAGGCATACCTAGACGGTAACGAGACGTAACTTTCAGATACGATTCTGAATGTCATGGGTGATAGGAAGATGGCGTATCATCCGTTTAATACAGACGCTCATGCCTTCAGCCACTTGGCATGTGAACTAGAAAATGTGTCAAGCGATGACGTACGTCAAAATCCATTCCTTTGTTTGGTCAAGGTTACAACCCCTGGGGAGCTGCCCACGCCAATCCGAAGGAAATAACGAGATTGTTTGTGATCAGAAAACGGATTTGTGCACTTTGCTTCCCCGGTCTTGTAACACTGCCAGAGTAGGACCCAAGGTAAGAAAATTTCCTCAAGCCGCGAACGAATGCGGTGGCGATCTGTGGTTCCAGAAAATCATCGATCAGGAAGACAGCTTAATCTTCCTGAGGCGAGGCCGAGTTGACGTTGCTTACGAGGTACAGATCGTCGTGGCATGCAGTAACTCTTTCATGGCCAGTGGTCCGGGGGTCTTCCTTCGGAGATGGAAGCTCTCTCTCCTCAGCACTCAGTGACCCCCGGATTTCTGCGGGGCCATCATTACTTTCAGATGTCGGCGTCTTTTTGACAAGTATGCTTCCCTGGACCCGGCCCGCCGCGGCAGTAGTCGTCAATAGATCGCTGATCGTCTTGTCATGGAGAAGTCATACGGCTCTAAAATTGACCTTTACTTAGATGAAAATATGATCTAAGGACATACCAAGATCAAGAAACACGGTCTTTCCAGTAAGCAATTCGGGGGACGAGCAAGAGAAACTGAACCAGATAGACTTATTAGCACACAAGACGCAGGGTCTAACTACAACAAATATTGTTCGACATAAAGCAAGTACAAGTACCATAAGCTCGTCTACCGAAGAGATCGACATTAACTGTAATTCTTGATGGTTCCGCAAAAGCGACAAGACAAGAATTCATGTGGTATTTCCGTTTCTCCGCACGTTGCACATGCCCACCCGGCGGAAGGGTCGACGGGTCGCACCGTCAGGCATGCCTCACACTGTAAAACCAAGTCTCTGTTGATCAAAGTGCAGACGGGGCAGGTCCACTGTCCGTCAGGAGGGGGCCTGGGATTCGGAGCATTCCTTGTTCGAGACGACCCTGGGGCAGGCTGTGACCACATAGAGCCGGGATTTGAACCCGAGGAGTCGCCCAAAGCAAGTGACCCCAGTCCACAAATCATCTCATCTCGCTTTCTGCGTTCAGCAGCCTGTTGAGAAGTCGTTGTAAGGACACTGAAAAACTGTGCAAGGAAGAAAGAACAAAGCGTACACGAGCTGCGAGTTCGCGGGGGCTTAACTTCGCAAGTAGGCTAGACCAGCCACCAAGCTGCGTGCCCCCACCTTGGGATATCGCCTCTTGTTGCCGTCGCCTCTCTGCAGCCTCGAGTGCTCGAAGTTTCCCAAGATACGGGGGGAGATTGTGGGATACACCTCCACCTAATCTATAACCTGGAGAGTAGAAGCCCTCGCCAGCATAGCCAGAGCGCTGCAGTGCGTCGTACTCGTTATCCAATTCGGCGAGGAACCTGTAGAATCTCTCATCATGAGGCCCATGCACGTTGTGTGTAAGCTGAGGAGATTTTATGGTCAATGGGCTATCCCTGAACTTGTGGGAGAATTCACCTCATGCAGCATCGTTCGCACTACGCTATCCTCTTCAAGAAACGTATCGGCGGCCCAGGCTGGTCGTAGCCTCAGAAGAATCTGCTCGCCACCGTTTACGTCTGAAATGAAGACAGTTTAGCATGCAAAAGCGTAGTTGAAACTAGCCGCTCACTCAGCCCTGCCATATTCGCCCTTGAGCACATCCTGCAAGACAATGTCGCGTATCACAATGCATGGACTCACCAAGTAGATTCGGAACTTCGGGAAAGAACTCGGCGAGAGTAGGGAGGACCCAACCGTGCTTTCGCATAATGGGCTTGACCAGTGAGGCTACGCGTTGCAATATGGCGAGGGCACGGTCGGCCATGGGCATGTCCTTGAGATGGGTGAAAGACAGGACGAACGTCTGGGACATGCTTGGATCCGCGGTGGGGTAGTATCGACAAGACTCTGCCCTGGGTATATCAGGTGCTCGTGGCCTTGATTGCGGCTGTGGGCACAGCGCTACATTCGTGTCGATGGAGGATGCGTGGGTTGTCTGACCAAGCCCCTGGTGCGGCTTAGTCACCACGTGAACATGTTCTAGCAATATCCTGACATCAATGTAACCCACCTCATATGGACTCTGGTCTTGAAATGTTTTCTGGTCTTGTTGAATTAGGCCTGACAAAGGTAGCGAGTTGTTCTTCGCAGTTGGTCAACAGCCGCTCGTCCATTTTCAAGTGACAAAAGACGTATCTGGCTTGGCCGCTTTAGGTCGGTTCAACTCTCTCCTGAATCAGGACCTTGTCCCGCGTTTGGCCTGAGCACCGCTGCTGAAATGGGAACTCATACTATCCATCCCGATGTATCCGGTCCCGACTTTCCTACCTCTAGGCTCTGGTTGCCGACCGGGACTTCTTACAATGGGCCCGGTCCCTCCCGACACCGTCGATACATTTCTGATCAAGGTAGGTCGTATTATTGAAGTAACGCCACTACTATCAGTTGCCGTCGCCTGTACGATCATGGTAAGTCACCCTAGTCACATTCAGTCGAGTCTTCCGACCGTTCTCTTGCACAGCTCTTGTTCTTGGTCGCGAGGTGAGTGTAACAGCCAAGTTGCTTTAAACCCTTGCTGATACCTGATTTAGGTAGAACTGATATGAGAGAACCAATCGCCAGTGTGCATGCATCCACGCCGAATATTTGATATGGCAGATGAAACCACCGTCTCCGAGCCTTATAATGGTACCGTATGTGATACTACGCAAAACATGTAGAATCCAAGCTGATGTTCTCAGGTGCATGAGGATGTCGTTCTCATGAATGTCGCTGTGTTTGG
>JBBPKC010000013.1:123503-153632 GCA_038089055.1 Tylopilus aff. balloui | reverse complement strand
GATAGCAAGCGTCCTATCATTACCGCTCAAAAGTGCAAGGAGGGTCATCCTTCCATCAGTCGCCAGAGAGTCGATATTCTTTTCCCAATGTGTTTGTCCAACGAAATCGATGATGACATCGACACCCTTGCCGCTGGTCGTTTTCTTGACCTGTTCTGCGAAATCGTCGCGGGTATAGTTGACGGTATGGGTCGCCCCGTTTGGAATCGAAAGAAGCCAGTCTAGCTTGTCCCTGGTCGATGCTGTCGCTGTAACGGTGTTCCTATGGGGTGGTGAACATACCGCAGTCACCCCGTACACGGCGGAAATAAAACAAACACTCACGCGCCGAATACGCGCGCGATCTGGATCGCTGCGACACCTACACCAGAGGCGCCAGCGTGGACGAGGACATCGTCACCTTTTTTCACCTCGCCGTATCTGACCAGCGCCTGATATGCTGAACGTGGAATGTAAAACGATCAGGGCCCCTTTGATACCTCGGCATAGGCCGTCGACCGGGCGTGAAATCGCCGTGCATACCTGTGATGTAGTTTTCGGGAATGCTTGCCGCCTCCACCCAGGACAGGTGGGCAGGTTTCTTGATCAGGAGACCTTTGTCACACACAACGTACTCGGCGTATGCTCCCTAGGGAAGAAATTACGAGACCGGTCTACAACAAATTTGAAGAATCCGAGATCCGCACACCACCGACGAGGCCGTACACTTCATCGCCCAAAGACCATTTCGTGGCGCCAGGTCCAAGTTCGTGCACAACGCCAGAAAATTCGACGCCGAGAATGTGGGATGCACCTGGGGGAACAGGATACATACCCTCACGCTGTGCGAGATCCAAGCGATTCAGGCCGAATGCAGCGACCTATAAGCGTCATGACTTGATATGAAGTGCCGGTGACGAAAGGAAAGGAAGGAAGACATACTTTGACGAGCACTTGTCCCTCCATTGGAACCGGTCGTTCCGTATCGCCGATATACAGGTTCTCGATGGGACCTTTGCCGCCCCTAACCAATACAGCACGCATGGTGGACATCCTGAGTGAAGGTAGCAGTTAGTTAAGTCTTTCAAATCTAGGCCCTGACTAAGCACGAGGTCAGCCAGTTTCGTGCGAGTGCGAGTTTACCCGGCTCAGTCACTTTGCAGTCGCAGGCGATTTCTCCAATGTCACTCGCACGGGAAGTCAGCTCTGGAAAGCACTTCGACAAGGTTGAGGACGTCCAGGAGCTCTATGTCGAACAAAAAGACAGGTATACGCTTTTTTTTGGTTGCCAACTGGCCTCAGTCTCATCTCCCACCATCGCAGCTTGCTTGCCGCAATAGATGCAACCAGGACCGTCTTGACGGGCCTACGCGAGTTTCACGAGAGCGATTGGGTCGTCCAGTATCCAATACTCCAAGAAAACGAACCAGTCACTCCTTCACAGCCGACGCCCCGTCGTCCCATCCGTCGCTCTCTGAGCTTCGCCGACGACCCGTCCAGCCGGACTGAAATCATCTACACACCATCTCGGAGTCGCTCTGCCCATGTTATCACTTTGACATCCATTGCTGAGGCCCAGGAACACTACAGCGAGATCGCAGACGCAGATGCAGACGTCTCGACAGATAACGAACCTTTTTCTGCTAAGACTGGCGACTTCCACATCCTCTGCCTTGATCTCAAACTCGGCCCCCATGGGTCTTCAACTTCCCCCGCATCCCTCGTCTCGCAGTTGGAGAGGGGATCAGTTGCCAAGCTCATTGACGAGCGTATATGCGCTGCTCTCCAGCACATGGACAAACTTCGACTTCGCGTCGAGGATACCTCTTCAAAGGTCTTGGTCACCGGAGACCTCAACTCTGGCAAATCCACCTTCGTCAACGCCCTACTGCGGCGGGAGGTGATGCCCGTTGACCAGCAGCCTTGCACCACCGCCTTCTGTGAAGTCCATGATGCAGCCGAAAACAATGGTGTTGAAGAAGTTCACCTCCTCAAGGATAGGGTGGGATACTCTGTCGTCGACGAATCATCCTTCTCCCGCGTCTCTCTTGCCGATATGGAGAATATCGTCACAGATAACGAAGGTGATCAGCCCAGGCTCAAGCTTTACTTGGCGGACAGCAGAGCCGCGTCCGAGTCTCTCCTCAATAATGGTATTGTCGACATCTCCCTTATAGATGCACCTGGCCTCAACCGGGATAGCCTCAAGACGACTGCAGTCTTCACCCGACAGGAAGAAATCGACGTCATCGTTTTTGTCGTCTCAGCTGAAAACCATTTCACCCTGTCCGCTAAAGAATTCCTCCTGAATGCAAGCAATGAAAAGGCATACATCTTCATCGTGGTCAACAAATTTGAGCAGATCAAGAACAAGGAAAAGTGCAGACGGCTCGTCCTCGAGCAAATCAAGGAGTTTAGCCCTCGCACGCATGAGGATGCCCAGGACCTTGTTCACTTTGTTGATTCCGCTGCGGCGCTGCGTCCGTACACCGCCAACCCTGCGTTTGACGATCTCGAGTCGTGCTTGCGTTCTTTTGTTCTCACTAAGCGGACCAAGTCGAAACTTCAGCCTGCTTCGACGTTCCTGTCTAAACTCTTGGTCGATGTCGACCTTCTTGTCGGCACGAACGCTATCGTTGCCCAGATGGACATCGATCGCGCCAAGGGCGACCTGGAGAGGGCAAAGCCAGTGTTCGAGAAGATGACGAGTGAAAAGGAGGGATTGGAGAGAGCTTTGGAGACTGTTGAAGAGACCGGAGCTTCGGCAACTGCAAATTCAACCAAGGCCATCTTGTCTGGTGCCCTTGAACGCGTTGCTCATGGCCAACCTGGCATCGACACTGCTATCAGTCTTCCTCCCTTCCCTGGCTTCCTTGCCATCTGGGACTACGCTCGTGACGTACGCCAGTCTCTGCTCGAGAGCTTGGATGCCGCAGTTAAGTTTGCGGAGGACGAGGCTCGCCTTACCACTTCGGCTAGTGTCAGAAACATTGGACTTCTCGCGGATCAATATCTCCCTGAAGGCGTGGAGAGATCACGTCGCGTCTTCATGCCGGAGGCCATGTTTAGCGTTCGACTTGGTAAACAAGGTTCCGCAGGCCATCCCGTCCCAACAACAGCGAGTGCTGTCGTTGCGGGTGGTGTATACAATCTAGGAATTGGTCTCTCGCAACGTTCCGATATGCTGGACACTTCCGCCCTTGATCTGTTTGACTTCAACCATCATCTATGGGCACACTTTAGAGACGGAAAGGCGGAGGACGTCGAGGACGTCGAGGATAAGCACGCAACAGCTCTTAGTATTCTCTCGGTGGGTATAGGAGCTTTGACGATGGTTGGAAGCCAGGTAATTGGTATCCGCGGGTTCATCGATGGCGCTGTCCGCATCTCTGAGCTATTCGCGGACGAGTCAGCCAGGAAATGGGCGGCACCCGTCATCGGGGCAGTGGTGGTTGGGGCTACAGCATACTTCGTACTGGAGCTCCCGAACTCGATACCCAGGACCATCGGACGCCGGATTCGGGCCTCGCTTGTCAAAGTTGAAAATGGTGCTACCGAACGAGAACTATTTGTTAATGCGCATGCAGGACGCGTGAGTCGCGAAACACGCAAGGTGTTGCGATATGCGTCTTGGGATCTTCGAGAACGCTTCAAGAATGCCATGGAGTCCAGAGGGAAGGAGGTTCAGAACGCGGAGGAACTGGAGAAGAGGGCGAAGAAGGCGCTCGATTATTTCCGTGGGGTGGAACGAAAGACGAGGATCGTCCGCGATGAAGCTGGCTTGACACCATAAAGTCAGAACTGACCGGATTCCTGTGCGGACGACCTCCGGGCAACTCTTTTCATGGTTTCTTTTTATTTCTCCTCGTTATGTTACCTTTATACTGGTGTCCTGCGTGCTCCACCTTCCTTGATTTACTTTTGCCTGTTCAGTATTTTTATGATGCACTTTCTTCGCGGAGTGGCATGTGGTGTAGAGACGTTAATGTAGCCGTCAATGAGCTCATAACATTCAGTAGGTGAAGCTGACAGACCACAAACGAGTCGGAGTGAACACGCTACCCTCACACAGGGGCTCGTCCGGGTGTCGTCCCATCACCACCAACAGCACCAACCACCAGCGCGATGGCCACCTCGGTAGTCAGTCCGATGCATGAGGGGTAAGGACGATCTTCCGTCGGATTTCTCACTGCGGCTGCAGGCTGCACGACCCGTTGTGGAGCTCCGGCCCGATCCTCCCTTTTCCTTTCCTCCTTACTGTATCCCTTGGGGGATGCGATTGTAACCAACTCGCGACGAAGCAGATATAGACTTGACCACCAACGGCTGCGATGATCGCCCAAGTCACCCGTCTTGTTCTTCTTGTCCCCGCGTCGCCCAGCAATGCCCATCCCTCTCTTGACTAGCTGGCCCTTTCCCCTCGAGGTCGCTCTGGGGCACACCTTACCCTGCGCGTCTGGGACTATTTGCTGGCAAAGGAATATTGTGGCACAAGTTTCTTCTGCGGGTAGACATTCCATAACCATTGTGCGTCTATTTCAAGTTGGTCGGTCGTAAGATGACAACCTAGCGAACCGAGACGGTGTGTCATTTTTCAAATGTCTGTCGATGCTACGGTCAAACTAACCTCCCCATCCAGTTGGCTTCGGCCGAGTCCGCATTCGCTGAAAAGCTTGTCTATGTCGACTCAGCCAAGTCACATGTGTTCACACGAATCGACAACTTCACAAAGGTAAAGCAAATCAATTGATGCACGTTTCACGCACGTGCTCATCCGCACTTGGTCGGAGCCTAGGTCGTGCACTACGACAAACGAGACACTGTCCGAATCCCCAGCAGTGACAGCTTCGCTGTTGGTAGCTTGTGGGTGACCGATTTGCACCATACACCCCACGGCGTGAATTCGATCCCTTCCCCCCTTTCGAAAAAAAAAACCGGCCCCTGCGACGAGCATCTCAAACGCTTTTTCTACCCAGCGTTCCGTCTGGTCCGCTTGGTGGAGGCGGGTGGTTTGGTTTGATCCTGGAAATCATGCACACATGCTTTTCCTTACAACCAAGTATTCCATTGGCTCCGAGGAGAGATCGATACATTCGAAGATGCCAACGAACAGCGAGATGTCTCTCCACATCGGAATTGTTCGTACTCATCTGTCCATACTCGAAAGGTCGGTATCGCTTTTCGTCCTTAGGGATGCACCCAAGTCTCGCCTAATCAGACGTCGGCTCTCGTCACCAGCACCAACTGCTCCTATGCTGCCAACGAAAATCAAGGATGCGACCCATCCTCGGCATCGGTTGGGGCAGGGTTCGCCAACGCTAGCGGGGCGCATTCGTGACAGAGTGTGCAACGATTGGTATCAGGTACACAACTACTTTTGGACTGGACGTTTCTCCTGCTGTTTACTCGGTAGTATATGGTTCTTCCCGGTGGGTAATACAGTTTGTTCGGGCCCCGACTGACCCTGATCACTCAGCATTCCCAAATACCAAACGTATTGTCAAGCGACGAAAGCATGACTGACACGACCACCTCTGGTACTCCCGTTGCCAACCGGCCATCTGCGGGTTGCAGTATCCAGAAAAATTTTCCAGTCTCAGCAACTCACCTTCGATATCACGCTCTGTGGGGGTACGCCCTCTTTCGCTTGACTTGCCGAGGATTGTGATTGAGCTGAGCCTTGGACAGATTTTTGTGAGTGATGGAAATCTAGTTGATCCTGCGATTCACGATCGCGAATGCTGGGAACAGTGCCGTCTTCAATCAGACGTGCTCAGGCATTTGCTAGGATGACTTTGTCATTGGCTTACCATCTGCATATGACAATGCCCACTTTGAGATTGGCTATGTCAGAAGTCTTTAGCGCAGGGGACACTGTCACCGTCGTGCCGCCTTTCACCTCCGTCTCGGGCAGCGGGCCAGGAGCAAGTTCAAACCCACCCGGTTCGGGGTCAGGTCTCATCGAGAAGCATTCCTCGGCTTTGGCGTCCACCGTTGGAACGTCTGGCTTGATATTTCTGTAGATAGTCTCTTATACCCAGATACTCATCAGTTACTTCGAGTTGTGTGTACATGGGACCAGGCGCTACCGGGTCCTCGTAGCTACGATGCACAAGCGCCGTCGCAACCATCCGCCCGAGGAAGACGAGGCGCACACCGACGTGACATAAAAATGTGGCGATTTCCACACGCCTTGCCTGGGAACAGTGAAAAGGTATTCTCCTCGGATGTGGATGTCTTTCTTTGTCAAAGCAACTTACAGAGAGTCAACAAGCCAATATCATGGTCCCAGTGCAACGGTCGGGCCCGTGTTCTTCGAAACCGTGGCTCGCTCGTTGTCGTTTGGATGGGCCCAGCGTCACATATATGTCTCAGTCAGACTGAGTGCCTCGGCGAAGAAGCTCGGAAGCGACATCTGACCACTTGGGATCTCGCTCGACTGCGTGGCCGTGGCGGTCCCAGGGCCCACATGGACAAAATGAAAACGTACAAACCCTCTTTAACTATTTTCCGACAGCCCTGACTGGACGTTATCACAGCTGTCCTGAAAGCGATTGTTATACACGGGTGCTGTCATTTTCGGGATTCTGTATCTTTAATTTCGTCAGTCCAACCGCGCCCCCTTGCCGTGCAGTGCCAGCTGGCTCTTTTACCCACCAACTGTCACTCCTAGGTCCCATCCTCATCGTTTGCTCCCTCAAGTCACTCATATGAATTCGTCAACCGATCCAGCTTCTCTGTTCAGCGTGGAGGGACAAGTTGCCGTGGTCACTGGAGGAGGGACAGGTATCGCCATGTGCACAGCACGTCATGTTGATGATCCCTGATCACGACCATTCGGTTCAAAGGGATAGGACTCATGATCGCCACGTCATTAGAGCACAACGGTGCCACAGTATACATCGTCGGTCGACGTCTCGATGTCCTGCAGAAAGCTGCCGGGGAGAACAACGTTCGTCCTGTCACCTTTTGCTTCCCCGTCAAGCCTCCTGAGTAACATTTATCTCAGAAATACGGAAAGATTATCCCCCTGCAAGGCGACATTACCTCTCGCGACTCTCTGCTATCTATGGTTCAGACGGTCAAGTCTCGGCACGGATATATCGATCTTCTTGTAAATAATGCCGGAATTTCTCGGAATTTACTCCCTCATCACCTCCCTTCCCCGCTTGACGACACCGATTGCCCGGGAGAAGAGACGGTACCCTCGATCAAATCATTTCAGGATATCCTCTGGAATACGGGCGGACCTGTTGGATTTGCAGAGACGTTTGAGACGAACGTGACCGCCGTTTACTATACGACGGTAGCATTCCTCGAGTTGCTCCACTTTGGAAATCTAAGACGGGGCGCTTTACCCCCTAAACTGATCGCAAAGTCCAGCAACCCTCGGAACGGGGCTACGGGCGAGGGTGGGTTGCGCCGAGCGTCGGTGTCGAATGGAGCCTCTACGCCGTATTACTCGTTACCACCTTCGCCTTCGGGCAGCACGAGTTGGGCCCTCCCCGACGATGCATCTGCAGCTTCGTCAGCGGCAACGGCGAAAAGCTTGCCTCCACCAACGTCGCAGGTGATTACGATATCATCGTCCGGCTCCTTCAGAGTAGACGCCCGCGTGCTCTCGATTTCGTACACCCTCGCGAAACACGCCTGCACGCACCTTGGGAGGCTCCTCGCGAACCTCCTCGCTGAATGGAATATCCGCAGCAACGTCCTATGCGTATGTCCAGTCTCCCCCATGTCACAATGCACTCACCGAGTTTAAACACCACACAGCCAGGTGTGTGGCCCAGCGGTACGCACTTGCTACTTTTAGTCTCCTCCGTCCGAGCGCGGCTTGACAGCGAACTTTTTTTTTTTTCCTTTCAGAGATGACTAACTTGGCACACCTGACGCCCGCACTCCTTGCGCGGAGTGTTCCCCTCGGTCGCTCGGGGACGCTCGCTGAGATGGCGGGCCCAATCTTGTTTCTCGCTGGACGCGCGGGCGCATACGTCAATGGTGCCGTCTGGTTGGTCGACGGGGGAAGAGTGGGCCAGGTGGCGAGCTCGTATTGATCCATGCGCTGTACAGCGTTCCCGCTCTCCTTCTCCAGCATCGTGGGGGACCCATTTCCCTGGCGGTCGTCGACCGTTGTCGGCCCGCTGTTTGAGAGCATGTCGGTTCCTTATAATTTTTCTATTTCGCAGGGGTTGTGCGCCTTTTTTTTTCCCATTCGTGTACTACTAATGTCGACCTTGGTACCTCGGGGTGGCACACCTAATATTCTTGATTCTGTGATGTCAAACACACATGCTAACAACATGCCGAATATACTCGGAGCGACTACGGAATTAATGTATGCCACGAGGACGCAAAGCCTCGATAACCCCGGAGATTGGAGATGTGCAAGCTGGAGATGCCTCGCTTGTATTCCATGCTTGGTTACTCCTTTGAACCGCTTCCGCTCACCTTATCAGTTACGTGTCGTGCAGACAATAGAACGAGTGGGTGGTGAATCTTGTTTCATTCTCGGTAGATACGCAGGGACAAGGATAAAACAAGGATGAAAAGACAACGAGGCGGGAGATGCACATCGATGCGCTGGAGGTCGTACGAACACAGAGATTGAACCATGGTACGGGTGTAACCCCTTCATCACTCTGTGGAGCATACGGCGTTTGCCTGCGGCTACAAAAGGTGGTCACGTTGTTCAAAAGTCTCCCTTGGAGTGCGCATAGGTCACCTCTAGACGCGACTTTACGTAGTCTCCCGCAGTGACAACCTCGTATTTCGCTGGATTACTTTCGGTGACACATCCAGGAAAAGGCTCAAGGACATTTTGAGACTGCGGGAGGAGTCGCCAGTTGGGGGACCTACCTCCAGCTTGACATTATAATCGACTCCAAAAAATGCAGGTATTGAGTATCTTTCTTGCCCAGATGCATTGATGGCCCGATGCAGGGTAGACTTGAAGATGTCATCTAAAGGAACGTCGGAAGGTATGGTCGCTTTGATGGGCTGACTTACTGGTCCAACGGGCAAACTGGTCTCCGAGACTAGACAGGGAACCGTTCATAGTAAGTCACGACGTAAGGTGTGGGTATCCATACTTGACGACAAGACAACCAGGCATTGGGACAGCATCGATCCATTCGCCGCTAGTGTTCATTACTTGCAAAGCTGGCACATTGTCCTGCCAGAGAATAGTGAAACACTAATTTATTATCGTTCAAAACAGACTTGTCCTTGAGATAGCTACTATGCATCACCTCGTAGCTGGAACCAGGGTCGGTAACATCAGTCAGGTAGACAATCTTTGGACGTACTCGGTATGAGCACCAATACCTTCCACGCCCTCGAGAGGACTGGCGGGCTGAGGGGGATAATGCAACAGCCGCATGATTACCCCTGATTGGGAGAACTTTTCGACGGTAAGCATCGGGTAGATACTGTTGATCAGGCAAACGAAACATGCCTTGTCTGCAAAAAAATTCTCTGGAAGACTCAGAGCGACTGCGAAGATGGGGAATAAAGACTGTCCTAGTTTGAGGACGGAATGGCTGGCCATCAAGCGGTGGTGAATGGACCAAATCTGCAGTGCGGATAGACATACTAATAATCAAGGACGTCTTCCCGAAATCCGGGAAGTGTTTCAGGCCACACGTTTGCCCCAGACATCGGTCCGGTGGCAGACGGGCGGGGGTCATGATCGATGGATTCCCATCCGATGTCAAAACCTTCGTGTAAATCCCCTTTGTTATTTAGGTTGACATTTTCGCTGAGGAGGGCGGTATACCCTTTGAAACTCGGCGAGCGGTGAATGTCCAGCTAAGGACGTGTCGAAGACAGTTTGTGTGAGAGAGGAAGAGACGAACCTTAGTCTTTGTATCGGTGGGGAGAGCAAAGAAACGTCTGGTACTGTTTGTGGCAGCTTGTATGACAGGACCGGGTATGCCATGATTTTTGACTGGTGGACAGATGGGCGAAGGATCGCGTGAACGAGGCTGGACTGACCGTAAAAGAAACCGACGTTGACGCAGGCTGTGCGTATCTCTGCGGCGAGTGCACTGCGTAGGGTGGGGTCGGCCGAGGCGAGGCTGGCGACGTCGCTGGAACTGTGTAAGCGAGGGGGGGAGGAGAAGGAGAAGGACTTGCATGACAGGGATGTACATGAGGACGATTCAAACTCCGCTACATCACTGGTTTTATTGTTACGGTCATCCTCGTCCTCGTCCCCATCCTTGTCCTCGTCCCCAGCTAGACCGGCAGGCTCCGCTGGTCTCGTCTAGACAATCGCAGCGAGTCTCAGAGTGCTCTCGCGGTATCCTCGCTATATCTCATATCTTCATATTCATTCCCACCACACCTCGTCCACGTTTCCTCAAGGATCAGGAACAGCCTATCATCCTCCCTCCCCACTTCATTCACCGCTAGCGGATCTTTTCCTTTTGTCCACATTTTTCACGAATCTCCATTTCACATATAATGGCAACCCTTCGTCCTCCCTCCAGTCCTTCCCCGTCCCCTCTCATCCCCGAAAACGGCCGCTCCTCAAACACCGCACGCGCTTCCATGGGCCCCCGTCAGACACTTGGCCCTGTTTCCCCGCGACCTCTCGGTGGTGGTATTGGCGCTCGCCCCACCAGCGAGTTGCTTGGTAGCGCTACCATGTTTCAAACTCCAGAGTCGGAGGCCATCGACCAGTGGTTTGAGAACCTCCAAAATTACGAGGAAACCTTGGAAGACATGGCTGCTGCATCCTTGGACGTCAACTTCAAAGAAGAATTGAGTGCAATCGAACAATGTGAGTCTATCTTTCATTTCGTCCCTTCCTCCCGCTCACTCTTCGTAGGGTTCAAGGTCCTCTCTGAAGCGGAGCGAACCGCTGCTCTCTACAGCCTTCTGCAGCAGTCTACACAGGTTCAAATCAGATTTTTCATCACCGTTCTCCAGCAGATGGCCCGATCAGATCCAATGACGGCACTGCTCAGCCCAGCGGTTGGAGGTATGCTGTTCCCATAATCAGTTGGAAATTGTAGTAAAATCGTCCTGTAGGTTCGATGCAAAGCCAAATGGAAGCCAAGCTTGCCCAGATGACCATCAAGTCTCCATCGTTGAAGTCCCCTATGCCGTCGTCCCCTCGTGTATTCAGTGGAAATCAGAACCGGCAGTCTCTCGTGCTGGACGGTTCGTCTGGGTTCCTGTCTCCCGACTCCGCAGCTCTGGGATCTAATAACGATGCTGCGGCGACTCTTGCTCAGCAGAGGGCAAAACTCAAAGCGAGCAATGCCGCTCACCGTATCTCCGCTCCCATCTTGGCCACTGCCAGTGGCGAAACCCGTACCACGTGGGGTTCTGCTCTCAGCCAAGTTGCCGAGCAGAACCCCAGTACTCCGGTACAGGAGATTATCGTCCCCAGCAACAGCGCGTCGAGGCCCAAGAGCACAGAGTTTAGTGGTTCTCTCGGAACCTCTCGCGTGGACGGGTTGTCTCCGATGGTTGGCGAGAGCTGGGCGAGCAACGTGAATACGCCATTGATACCCATGTTCAACAAAGACGTACAAGGCACTCAGAACCTAGACGCGGCCGCTGCGAAGCTGAACGAGTGGAACGGGTCTGGCCCTCGAGTTCCTTTGATGGCTGATCCAAAGTCGTTCCGCCGTTCCTCAAAGGGAGGTGTACACCCCAACGGAACCGTTTCGGATGCTGCCACCCAGAACAGTGGCGTGTACGATAACGATGGCAGTCTCATTTCACCACCGCAATCTGTACAGCGCAAAAGTGGTACGCCAGCGTCGGTTGGTAACAGCGTGCAGTATGGTGGTGTCCAACAAGGGCAGTGGAGCGGTGGCAGGAGCCCTGCTTTACCCACTTCCAGCAGGTTCGGTGATGAACCCAACGCGTCTTTGAACGGGCTCGGCATGGGTGGATTCAACATGGCGGGGCTGGGCAGCCCTGGATTAGGGATGGGGTTACCCTCTGCGGGGTTGTTGGCGGGCATGAACCCGCTGCAGATGAACATGTTAAATTTGCAGGCTCAGATGAACGCGATGGGGATGACGGCCGAGGCACAGATGCTGGCGGCGCAGATGGCTGCAGGATTTTCACCACAGAGCTGGTTGAGTCTGCAGCAGGCCGCGATGCAAGGGAGTAACAACATTGGCAACAGCGGCAGGGGCCGCGGTGGGGGTCGGTCTCCTGGGATTCCGAAGACAGGCTCTTCAGCTGGAAGTGGCGGTGGGGGAGGCGGCAGCGGGGCGAAGAAGGACGAAGAGGACGTCGACCCCGTGCTGCTGAACGATATCCCGGCCTGGCTCAGGAGCTTGAGGCTGCACAAGTATACACTAAACTTTGAGAAGATGAAGTGGGAGGACATGGTTATCCTGGACGATGCGGGATTGGAAGCCAAGGGCGTGGCGGCGCTGGGAGCACGGCGCAAGATGTTGAAGACGTTCGAGGTCGTGCGCAAGAAGATGGGCATCGAGACGCCGCCAGGGTACAATCCGGGCGAAGGGGTTAAGGAGGGGTAAATCTCGTCAAGTCTGTACTTGCTGTCTAGTCGTGCAAATGGAATGTACTGGGGTCTCATCGGGTCCCCTGGCACCACAGCGGCGTAGCGGGGCTATAAGACCCCAGCGAGACTTGTGGTGTTCACTCCCTGATTGTGGTAAGTCCGGCGCGTCGCTCCCCTCCAATAATAAGTATTACAGTATGCCTATGGACCGCGGTCCATCCCCTCTCCGTCCACCCATTCGGGGCACGACCCCATCCCATAGGCGTTTCGAAGCCCTCTCGCCTGTCGACAGCGACGTACATCCCGTCATTCACGCTGGCAGGGTCGCGGTCATCACTGGTGCCGCGAGCGGTATCGGAAAAGCAGTCGCCATCGAACTCGCAAGGTGCGCCGCTCTCCCCTCGCAGGTCCCGACCAAGTGTGATCGATCGCTCACTCGGTGCCTGTGTGCTCTACTTAACGGTGCTCAGGGCGGGCTTGAAGATCGCACTCGCCGATGTCGCCGAGGACGTCCTCGCGCAAACCGGCAAAGAAGTGGCTGCGATCGCGGGCGAGGTCAATGTCCTCGTCATCCCCACCGACGTCTCCAAGATCGGAGACGTACAGCGCCTGCGCGACAAGGTATACGAAGCTTGGGGAGAGGTGAGCGTTGTCTGCCACACGGCGATCACATCATTTTCCCCACACTTGCGTCAGGTTGCCGTTTTGCTCAACAATGCTGCCATTGGTCCAGAAAGCAAATCCTGGGAGTTGCTTGACAACTGGAGAAGCACCTTTGAAGTCAACCTATTTGGGTATATGTGTTTCTGTTCGTCCTCGGAATACGAGGTTCACGCGAGACCGTGTTTCAGAATCGTCAACGTGCAGCAAACCTTTGTGCCAGTACGTCGCCGCAAAGACACCGTCTCTAAATAGTCGAGTCATTCTTGTTGCCAGTCGATGCTACATCAAGAAAACCAGGCGATGGTTATTAACACCGGTTCCAAGCAGGGAATCACGAATCCCCCGTGGGTGATCTCGGTTTCAGATGCAGATATAAATAGAGATTGAACGCAATTTTGAAACGACAGTGGCAATCCTGCATACAACGCTTCGAAAGCGGCAGTGAAGAGTTTGACGGAAGGATTGGCGTATGAACTGCGGGAACGGCCGGCGTGCAATGTCACGGCGCACTTGTTCATGTGAGTGGGTGGGTCGCGCGTGAAGTGTTGCCATGGGACTGAGAGTCTTGGGGGAAGACCTGGATTCACGTTCACAGGACTGACGGCACGATCCGGATGTGCGCGGCCAGCGGGCGCATGGACTGCGGAAGAGACGGTGCTTTACATGCTGGATCATGTTCGGCTGGGAGAGTTTTATATTATCTGCCCCGACAATGAGACACGGCGGGAGGTGGACCAGCTGAGGATTATGTGGGGTGCTGCGGACGTTGCGGAGGGACGACCAGCGCTGAGCCGATGGCACAAGGACTGGAAGCCTTTGTACGAGGAGTACATACGAGAGGAGCTGGCTGAGATGCAGTAGTCACGTGAATGCAACGCTGCACCGCATTCTGGGGCGAGCAGCTCATAGAACGACCGGCGATGAGACGGATCTTGACCAGGGACGTATGCGGGCACTAGCGGATCTTGGACACCCCCAAAGTATAAATACGCGACCCGTCCCCGTCTACTCTTTCCATCCAACACCGATGTCGTCCACCCTCAGCGCCAACGAGGGTCCCTACATTGGGTCCAATGCCGCATCAATGGCCAGCAGCGAGGCATCGTTGCAGCGCATAAAGAACCTCCCCGGCTATACCACCCCAGTCTTCAAGGGCAAACAGGAACAGCGTGCGATGGTCCAGGCCGACGTTGCCGCAAAGGTCCGTCCCATTCCGTCATGCACGGCCTCTTCTGATCCCACTCAAGGGCTTCATCCCCCGTGAGCTCGTCACCAACGAGGTCAACTGGTTCTACTCCCACCTCGGCATCGACGACACATACTTCCAGAACGAATCGCCGTCCGTGATATCCGATCACATCCTCGCACTTTTTGGCGCCAAAGTACTCGCATTCACAAAACACGACCCCAACAAGCTCGTCATCGATCTCGAGCGAATCGACGACAAGGGCAACGGCGCAACATTCATTCACACAAGCCGTCCCGGTTTAAATTCTACCGAAGGCCCCGGCGCTACTTGTGAATCCAGGTATGATCCGACACGTCGTTTCTCCTTTCGTCCGCTGATCCTCTGCTCGCCCCAGGATCGACGCTTTGTTCCTCGACAACGCGACGCCTGCTAGCTGTTATCGCCTCGAAACATACCGATCAACAGGTTCCATCTCCGCGACCGCGTCGCAACAACTCCGTTGTTACTTTGTCACAAAATGCCATTTCCCTGCCCAGCCGCCCCCCTCATCTCGTACCGATGGGCGCACCGACATTCGCTCCGTCTCAGATCCAGTCTTCCTCGAAAAGGCCAGCGAAAATACCCTCGAGATCTACCAGCGCATCATGTGGCAGGTCGAAAGCCGTTATGGCCCCGTCATGGAAGTGTTCGAGGTCGAGGGCACCCGCGAGAGACGTCTCGTCATTGGCTACAAGATGGGCGGGACTTCTCGCTTCTTCAGGTAGGTTGTGCCTTCAACGCTGCGCTTGGTCTTTGCCAATCTTCTTGTAGCGCGCTTTCCAATCTCTACCACTACTACCAGCTCTACTCGGCTCGCAAGTATGTCGAACAGTTCTCCAATGGCGTCACGATCATATCTCTCTATCTCAACCCTATGCCTAATTCGACCGCTGCGCCGATCGAGAGCTCGATCTTCCAAGTGATGAAGGAAGCCTCACTGCTATACTGCCTTCCTGACAACCCATTTTTCCTCGATCCCAGCAACTCAAACCATGCCGTCCAGGAAGCTACTTATGCATGTGTGTAATCCGCCATGTCTCCATACCGTGCTCATCGGTTGTATCATCAGACTGTGGTTGGGTCTTTGCACAACACTTTTGCAATCGCCTCGGGCCTGCATATCTCCACTTGAGGAACGTCCTAGACGAGTCGAACCCCCTTCATGCAGAGGTCCTCGACGATATCAAGAGGCGCTTCAGGGAAGAGACCTTTACGCGAGAGAGCATCGCTCAGGTCATCCATGCCCACTCGGAGCTGGTAGGTGTGACTCACGCTCATCGCAGCGACGTTTCTAAAGGCATCATAGATACGTTTGCTCTACGTAAACTTCGCCCTGGTCCACTATCCGGTCGTCGATGATGAGTCACTGAAGTATGTCTGCTCTAAAGCCCTCGAGGGTCTCTCTGACGAGCTGCATCCAGGCCTACCCTATCATACCAGCGGTTGCAGACTACCCAGCCTCTCACAGACGAGGAGTTGTACGACAAGATAAGACGCTCGGTCCCAAACAAACAAGACTTGCAGGTTCTCGAGAGTTTTTTAGTTTTCAACAAGTACGTAGATTGTTCGTTTCGGAATAGAGGCTTGCTGATCGTCGTGTTTTCCAGGCACGTTCTCAAGACCAACTTTTACCAACCAACCAAGGTTGCTCTTTCATTCCGTCTTGCACCCGAGTTCTTGCCAGAAGTTGAATACCCAAAGAAGCCGTTTGGCATGTTCTTTGTCATTGGAAACGAATTCCGTGGCTTCCATATCCGCTTTAGAGATGTCGCTCGTGGTGGTATCCGCATCGTTATGTCTAGAAATAAGGAGTGAGTTCAACAGGTTGAAGTTTTGCTAACATCACCCTGACTATCTCCTTAGGAACTATTCCATCAATCAGAGGATGCTGTTTGACGAAAACTATGGTCTGGCTTCCACACAGTCGTTAAAGAATAAAGATATCCCTGAAGGAGGTGCCAAAGGGACTATCCTACCCTCGTAGGTTGCTGGCATTTGCTCGTGCGACGAGAGCTAAGTGAGGTCATTGTTTAGCCTTGGAGCCAGCCCGAGACTTTGTTTCGAAAAATACGTAGACGTAAGTCGCATGTGTTTCTCGCGATGTGCTTCTAACGAAATTATGAAGGCCGTCGTAGATTTGTTGATACCTGGTCAGACCCCCGGAATCAAGGAGCGTTTGGTAGACCTTTACGGTAAACCCGAATTACTCTTCTTTGGACCTGATGGTTCGTTTTCTTCGTCTCGTTTGTGTGCTTTGATGACGAGTCGGGTTTCCAGAGGGTACCGCAGACATGATGGACTGGGCGGCATGTAAGCATACGATGTATGAATCAAGACCATCGATTCTGATCGTTCTCCAGTACACGCACGTCATCGCGGTGCGGAAACGTGGTGGAAATCGTTTACCACTGGGAAGAGTGCCAAGCTCCTCGGTGGTGTACCTCACGATACGTATGGAATGACCTCGCTGTCAATCCGACAGTACGTGCTGGGCATCTACAGGCAGCTTGGTCTTAGAGAGAAGGACGTGACTAAGGTCCAGACTGGCGGCCCCGGTGAGTAATTTTCGTCTGATTTTAGGGGTGTTCTGATCGAAGTTTGGTTGACAGATGGCGACCTTGGCTCGAGTACGTACACGCATTCGCCGCATTACCACCACCTCACGAGAAAGCATAGACGAGATCTTGCTCAGTTCAGATAAGACTGTTGCGGTTATTGATGGGAGTGGTGTCCTTGCAGATCCCATTGGTATCAACCGCGAGGAGCTTGTGCGCCTTGCCAAGTTGAGGGTGCCTGTCGCCCACTTTGACAAGTCCAAGTTGAGTAAGGACGGGTACCTTGTCAAGGTCGAGGAACACGACATTAAACTGCCATGTACGTAACCATCTGAACCCCTGACTGACCTCTGCTGATGTGATTTATAACAGCCGGTGAGGTCGTTCTTGATGGCACCGACTTCAGGAATGGTGCACATTTCAGGTTCAAGGCGGACCTGTTTGTACCTTGCGGTGGGCGCCCCGAAGCTGTTAATGTCTCCAATGTTGCTGCGTTGTGCGATACGGAGGGCAAACCTCACTTCAAGTACATCGTCGAGGGTGCGAACTTGTTCATAACACAACAAGCGCGGCTCTATTTGGAGAAGCGCAAGATCGTCCTGTTCAAGGATTCAAGCGCGAACAAGGGCGAGTCTATTCACTCACTCGTTCGTCTATCGTCTGACCCAGTCCCGTTTCAGGTGGTGTGACAAGCTCGTCTCTCGAAGTTCTCGCCGGTCTCGCTCTCTCAACCCAGGAATACGTTGACCTCATGATCTTCAAGGATGGAAAGCCCTCCGAGTTTTATCAGAGCTATGTCAAGGAAATACAAGCCAAGATCATCGAGAACGCGGCTGTCGAATTCCAATGCATCTGGCGCGAACATGCCCGTCTCCAAGGCTCAAAGCCACGGACCCAGATCTCGGATGAGCTCTCGAGTTCACTCAACAACCTCCAAGCCGAGCTTGAAGGTTCAGACTTGTTCGATGATCTGCCCAGTAGGAGGGGCGTCATACGGAGAGCTGTCCCAAAGACATTGGTTGACCGGATCGGCCTCGACACCCTACTAGAGAGGCTTCCTGAACCTTACCAACGTGCACTGTTCTCCAGCTGGGTTGCCTCGCACTTTGTATGTTTTTTTCTTCCCGCCATCATTGGTGCGTTCAAGACTAAGCTCTTTTCGCTCTCCTAGATCTACAAATACGGGGTGAATGGTTCGAGCGTCGACTTTTTCCACTTTGCTCGGGACCTTGCCAATTAAAATCGGATCGGGTGAGATTAGACAACAGTAGTGTGATGCGAATAAGCCTGTACATTGTTCACCGAGCTTTCACCAAATTACACGATATTCATATTCTACAGCCCTTCATCATATAGTTTACGAGTCAGGGCGACGTAGAACCGTTCGAGGTCGAACTTGGTTGCGCGATCGTTCTTCGTGGTCGCCTTTGGGGGCGGGGTGGGAACGTGTTCCACAATCCAATCAAACACTGCGGAGAGCTTGTCCGTCGACGCCCGGACAACAGAATCGTTGCGGCCGTCTTGTGTGTTCCGTTCTGTGTCCTGGGCGCCCGATGAAACCATACCGGTGGCCTGGGCAAATTCGAGTCCCTCCGACTCTGGGTCGCCCTTTGATTGTTTCCTCCGCGCACCGATCATCCCGGACCAGCCCCAACCCTCTCCAGCGACGCGATGCGTAAGGTGGCCGATCCCCGACGGAAACTCCACGTTCATTTCCATCCGTTGCGCGCCCCTAATGTCCCAGTGATCGGACCCGTCCACTATGCCCAAGAACTCGCCCCATCGCGCACTTTGGACGGTCACGAGTCCGTCGTTACCCCACTCGTTCTCTTGCTCCCATGGGGGCACAGATGCATTTCCGACTGCTACAGCCGCCGTAGCCTTCAGTCGTTCCCTCGTTTTCCACTCGGCGTCGTCGATGACCATTTTTGGAAACCAGAGGGGATGCCAGATGTTCATGTCGTCGGTGCGAGATGCTACGCTAAAGTACTTGACGCGGGGATCGTCGGGCGTGGATGGGTTGAATACGTCGTTTAGGTAGGACGTCGTCAAATTTGCGTAGGCGGGGGAGTCAATCAGGGAAAGGAGGTGGGTCGTAAACGAAAAAGGAAGAGCGGGAAACGATAGACGGAACACCGTTTCACGTTTTTCAGTCGCACGGTTGGAGTCTGGGGATGAGATCGGTTCTGACTCTGGCTGGTTTTGTGGCCGCTCGGTGTCGTTGGCGCGTTGATCCTTCGGCTCCTGTTGTCGGCGTCCGAGACCGAGATATTGCTGGTCGCGTTGATATCGTCTGTGTCATCTCTAGCTAAGAGGAATGGGATAAGGCTTACCGCACACCAATCCATGAAAGGACTTCCGCGGTGGGGCGTACTTATGGAGGTCAATGACAGGGGGACGTACTCTGTTGGCCGAATGTGGGTGATCAGATGTCGGCCGTCGAGTCCACCCATGGAATGGGCCACGAGATTGATGCCTCTGCCGCGCGCTCTTTGTAGAAGGATACGGTCGAGAGACTCCGCCCTCGTGGCGATAGAGCCGGTTCTGCGAAAAGTGTGACGCGTCAACACGCTGACGATGAGGGTCGAGTTGATCTTCTTACGCCGGTACACCTGTGACGATGACTTCTGCACCAAGTTTGCGCTTGAGAATGGATAATACTGACGACCAATAATGCAGACGTAGGCTAGGGAATGCGGCGGGACCCCTCACGTCGAATCCGTACAGACCTAGAAGAGGGTCAGTGAGAGAAGGGAAAGACGACGGCGTGCACACCGTGGCAAAGGACGATAGGGTAGCGGGGTGCTCTTATGGGGTCGAAAAGGGTAGGACTATGCATCAAGCGATGGATAGTGTCATGACGAGGGGGTGGGGTCGGAGAACGTTTCTCGTTGTGCGGGTGCGAAGTCGGATCTGGTGCGAGCGTGGCCAGTGACCGTTCGTGGTCCGAAACGCTGTCAGTGGTGTCTAGAGCGAGCGCGTCGGGTGTACTGGGATCTGAGACATAGGCTGATATGAGCCAGGACCAGATTGAGAGAGGGGGCGAACGGTCTGAGCGTGGCGAGTTAAGGGAGAGCGTGGAGATAACATTGACCAGACGGCGAAGGAGGTCGACGAGTTTCATCTTCGTCGATCACGCTAAGCCGAACTACCTTCGCTCCTCATATCGCCGCTTATGTAACCACACCACAGTGCGGCTGACCATGCTCGAACGCACAAATGTCTTGCAGGTCAGTCCCTTTCTTTATCATGAAGTCCCTCATGTTCTGCGTCGCAGCCATCATTCTTTGCATCTGTCCAGTTCTAGCTGGTAGAACTTACTCGAAATCACTAGACATCATCGGCCCTGCCTTCTACGACCAGTTCAGCTTCGACAGTTCAACCGATCCAACCCATGGCCGAGTGTACGCCCTCCGTTTCGCAGTGTTGCAATCCTTCATGAACAACAACTGTCTGCAGTAAATACGTCGATCAGCGGACTGCGCAACAGTACAATCTTACCTTTGCTACTGCCGACTCTTTCGTCTTGCGCGCAGACTACACAACATATCTCATGCCATCCGACCCTGGCAGAAGATCAGTCCGTATTCAGTCTATCAAAAAGTTTCTGATATTTGTCGCCATGTATGTCTACGAAGCTCGTCACTATTTCTCCTGATCGTGTTTCCTTAGCTTCGACATGCGTCATATGCCAGAAGGATGCGGGTGAGCGTCCAAGCAACCCATTGCCCTGCTCCACATCTGACGGACCATGCTCAGAACATGGCCAGCCGTATGGACTGTGAGTCCCTTAATATTCCAGCGTGTGCCAAATAATCAAATCAGCTGCCATCCAAGGTGGGGGATAACTGGCCCAATCAGGTAGACTATTTCAGGTCTCTCGTTCCCCACCAAGCGGTCACGCGCTACAGGGCGAGATCGATATCCTTGAAGGGGTGAACAACAAGACGCCAAACACTGCCACTCTGCACACCGGATCCAGTGTGAAACTCAGTTTGCGCTCTCCTTTCTTGTTTAACACCCCGTCAGACTGTTCCATGCCGTCATTACGCGACATGACCGGGTCTGTGCAATGATGTTTCCCCCCTTTTCCCACTTCCTCACCATCTTTTAGTCGATCCACTGGTCAGAATTGTGCGGCATACGATACGGGAAACGCTGGTTGTGGCGTTCAATTTTCCGATCCAGCGAGTTTCGGACCCTCCTTCAACCACAATGGAGGCGGATGGTAATTGGGGCTTACACGCCCGGAAAGGTGCTGACTCCCCCTTAGGTATGCCGTGGAGCGCACCGACAGCGACATCAGAGTGTTTTTTTGGCCTCGGAATCAGCGTTCTGTTCCTGCCCAAGTTGAGTCGTCCTATGACGTTATAGAACCGGATACCTGGGTACGCGCTTCTGGAGGTAAACCACCGTATTGAGATTCCAGAGCATTCTCTCGCAGGGACAACCGGCTGCTGCTTGGTCGAACGACATGTGTGACTTTCCCAAGCACTTCGGTCCCCACAGCATTATCATCAACCTCACGTTTTGTATGATTGCATCCTCGATTGTACGAGCAAATGTTTCTGATTTTGGACCATTTTGATAGGCGGTGACTGGGCCGGCGCTACATACCCAAGTTCTGGTTGTCCTGACACCACGTGTGAAGGTCCGTACGACTATGACACTTGATTCTGCTGGTGTGCACTTCTCCCCTGCAGACTATGTCAACACAAATCCGGGCGACTTCTACAGTGCATACTTTGACTTTTCGGCTATCAGGGTATACACGTAGGGGACTAGGGCTTGGATGGCGCTCAGGAATGCCTGCGTGGAAAGTGAAATACCGGCGGATTTGATATCATGCATGACTTGGATAGGTGGCTCTGTCGCTGACGAAACAAACCACTCTTTTGCGAGCGAGTTATGGGTGTAGCAGGTTCAGCGTAATGACCGTGCTACTGGGGTTGTTGGTAAATATGAGGTCAGCTGACTTCGTACGACCTTCTGTCACGGACTCGAATGTCCCGCGAAAAGGCAATCCAATCAGAATACAGCAAGACTCCACAAAATCCTACGACCAACACAGCGCGTCCCCGACGGGCAACAAGGGAACGTCTCCAAAGCTCCGTCCTAGAAGAACTTTGGTTGATCTGGCAAGCCAACCCACGCGTGCCCTCGATCAAATCCAGGCGATCATGGGCGATCTCTCGCAACGCAAACCCTCGCCTAGTCGACAATTGGTTCCTCCGCAGAAGGACATGTGCGAAAAAAGCGGGTCAACCGATACCAGACGAATCATATGACCTCCCACTCAGCTCATCGATTACCCCGAAACGAGAACAGTCCACGACCCCGTTCACCGACTTGCCCTCCGATGATACGCTGGTCTACCCCCCCGAAATCGGCGACTTGCGCAACGTAGAAACTTCTTCCGACACCGTTTTTGATCAAGTCCCCCCCAAGGCACCAAAAAACACTAAAACACCCGCATATATGGAGGTCCTTCAGCAATCTCGCCCTAAACACCACCATTTTCAACCGAAGTCAAGGTTTGCAGCAACCCTCTTCCCGCTTGTCATTGACTTCCTTTGGTATCAGCGTCGCTGATCTTTGTGCAGTAAATGTTTGCTGCGACGAGGGTGTCTCTTTCAAAAAAATTTCTTTTTCCATTTGCAGCGAAGACCTGGTGAAGCAGTCAGACTTTTCGTACCCACATGCTCCAGGTGATACGAATACTCTCCAGACGAATCTCCACATGTGCATCCCTCTGATACGCAGGCATCCCAGGCGAGGCATCATTTGACTTCGATGCGATATCCGATTCAAGTGGGCACGCGCTCATCCAATATCCACGTCTTGATCCCCTACCCGATGCACTTTCGGAGCTGTCTGCTATCCCTTTTCTGTATCGCACGCTACGCACCGTCCCTCCGGACGATCCTACGAACCATTCGGTCGTGGATGACTGGTCAGTCGTCGAGACCGAGCTAACGCGTCTGGTAAACGAAGGGAGGCTCGATTTTTCTTTTCTTGACGCCCCACACCTCGCTGCCATGCAGTTGCTTGATTAAACTCGATGTCGCACTCATTTGTTGCCTGCAAATCCCATGTAGTTGTGCCTCGTGGTCCACCTGCCTGCGTGTGTGCGTTCTGTTCAGCGGTCACATGAAGGTTTTAATAGTCCCAAACCCCGTGTCTGTGGTACCCTTCAGCATGACGATTAGAGCAGAGATGACACCGTCATTGACCTAGTGTCAAGTGGTCTGCTGCACTATTGTCCGATCGCGGGTGTGTGCTCTCTTGCGAGGTCTCGTGCAGACTCGTATTTGCCAGTCATGCATAGATCTTCCCATTCGTGTTGTGAGGCTTAAAACAATGACTCATGCTACGGCGAACCTCGGAGGGACGGTGATCGATGTCGTCGTCGGTAAAGTGGCTGTTGGTCCCCCGTTCATAGACTCACCTCCACAGGTTAATCTGATTTCTCGCTGATAGCATGGCCTCATGTCGATGAGGTGAGTACACAGCCCAGCTTCGTCCAGGGTATCTCGCTGACAAGCGTTACCGTTGGAAGCCAATTCCTGTCCTCGACGAGCAACGCTTTGAGACTTTCAAGACAGGGTGTCAATGAATTACCTCCAGGTTCCAAGATGTTCCTCAACGGGAGAGAGTAAATCGACATATGGTCACCGAAACCCTCAGTGCTCGATGGTATTCTGCAGGGGAGTTCTACGGTCATAATCTGTCTACCACTAACCACTAATCTCGGGATGACTACCCGATTCTTTGAAAAACACCCAGAGTTCGTCGACAAGACGTTCCTTTCTATCAAAGCAGGGGACCGATCGCTGAGATGGCCCCCCGTATATTGACAGGTTTCCTTACTAGGGGGCACTCAAAGTCGGTGCGTCTGGACCAGACGGCTCGTAATTTCGCCCACATTCCCATCGGAGCAGTGCACCCCGCATCTGTTTTTGTTCTTGTTCAGGCCAGAGAACCTTTTGTGGTGCGTGAACACGGTGAACGAGAAATTGAGGGGAACGAAGCGCCTCGACCTGTTCCAGTGTGTACGTGTAAATCCCAACGTGCCCGTGGAGGAATCCATGGTAGCCCTCGCGAAACTCAAGAGCCAAGGCAAGGTGGACCACTGACCGGGATTTCCGAATGCAGCGCGGAGACCCTGCGTCAGGCGCACAAGGTCGGTATGAATAGCTTTTCGACCGCCGCATTGCAAACCAAACTTGACTGCAGGTTCACCCAATCAGCATTGTGGAGGTCGAAGTGAGCCCTGTCTCATATGAACCGGAAGCACAAGAAGGCAGGATGGCCACGATCGGCTCCTAGCTGTACTGATCGTGGCACGCCAAGTCATCCCCACGGCAAAAGAATCGGAGATCGCAGTCCCGCTTATTCGTGGGTCACCTTGTGGCTCTCTGTATAGATGTTTCCAGTAATCCTGCAGACCACATGGGAAGGGTTTCCTGACGGGCCAGGTCAGGAGACTCGAGGACTTATCCGGTGCGCAGCATGGTAACCCCCGGAGCGTTCCCAACTGAAAGACAGAGTGTGATGTAGTGGACGATACGCGCCGCAACTTCCCCCGGTCCCAGGAAGCCGTAGGTTTCGCATTGCGCGCGCAATCGTCGGATTTAACAACGCTCTCAGAACCTTGAACACGGTCTCGCCATAGTCGATGCCTTGACTGAGAATGGCAAGAGGATATGCATTGGTTGGGTCAACTCGCTTGGCTCGCACGTCGTTTCGATGCCTGGATCCTCGTATGGCACTGTCCCATTAAAATGCAATGCGTTCAGCTGATCGATATGGATGCAGACGCGCTGAGCGTACACTCGAGAATTGTGCGGGAGGTGATGTCACATTCACAGAGACGGAGTTGCAAGAGATCGGTCAACTGATTGAACAGTCCGGAGTGGAAGGGGCTAGATGCCCTTTCTTTGCGAAGCACCTTTAGGCATGAGGACCACTCAAGTTTCGAGCAGATGAGTGTTCGGTGTCTTTAAAGAGAGAGCTCCAAGCCGAACTTTGGGACGTCATCGAGCACAACAAAGTTTGGCTTGGAGTAGGATCAAATTATCCCGAGTGAGGTTCTCAGGTAGCATGGTGCCATTGTACTGCCGTTGCATCCCGCTCGATGCTACGTGGCACGTACATGACCGGTTGTTTAGGATAATGCGGACCGATGGAGGCTCCCGAAGCAGCCTCGCTGAAAGCCCCTTCAGATGGGTACCACGAAGAGAGTGATGACCCAATGCTGAGCCCTACCGGATGAACATCAGGCCCGACTGGCATGAAACACGATGAATAGCAAAGCGGCCGCTAATCTCTACGATGGCAACGACTGTGTTCTCCGTCTTGCGTGTTCCATTGGTCACTTTCTCCTCGCCATCTGCAGCGTCAAGTTGTCTATGTACGTTTGCAGCGTGGCGTTCTCGGACGTGAGCCTCCTGACGTCAGATTGAACGCTATGCACGCGCGTCAGGAGAGCTAGCAGGAAACCCTGGTTCATATCGCACGGAACATCAGGGTATGCTGCAAAGGGCATAACCCACCTCTGAGGTCGCCCTGTGCGGCCGCGATGTCTCTGCGGGTGGTGTCAGGAGGCGCCTTTTCGCACAGGTGTGGACCGAGGGCACCTACTTGAGTACTTGCTCTTTCCGGATCGCGTCTTTGACTATGTCACCCGGTTCTGCACTGGAGAATGCCCAGGCAGAACTCTCAGAACTTTCTTCGAGGCCGTTTAGCGTCATGGTCGTACTAGAGATGAATCGCGAGGCGTACTCGCGGAAATTAGGTAACAGCGTATAAAAAAGCTCTCTGGCGGGGAGTCGAACCCCGCTCTCCCGCGGTCTTATACAGTCGCGCAAATGACAGGCGGGTGTACTGTCCGATATACTACCAGAGATAATCACAACTGTCTTGCGGTTTGATGCATGTATATGGTGTTTGTGGTCGTGAACGACGTTACACTAATTATTATTGCGATCGAGTCGATGTCACTATCTACTTGGAACATACTTTCTAGCCCACCCGGAGGTGGCTTCGTTTGCATTCAGCAATGGATCCAGCGGTTGAAGCTTCCAGCTATGGTCGACGGAATTCGATGGGGGAAACATAGCAACCGCCGCCAACGACAGATATGTATGATATGGATCTTGAAACAGGTATCAGCGATGCTTCTGGCGAAGTGTTAGAGTGTCTTCTAACCGGGATGGTCCTTTGGCAACTTCGAGATCCCCCCAAACTTGAATTGACAGGATGCTATAAATTTGGAGAGCGACCATTCACACACAAACTCGCGTGCTTCGAGGATCTAACAAGGTTTCTGTTGATAAAATTCGGCAAAGAAAGTGCCACGGAAACTTACCGATAGCGAAGCACCACACCAAAAACAGTAACAAGCATCCGCTTCCTTGTTCGTCCGCCCACAATAACCGCCAGACGATACTTGATTTTGAGTCAACCATCGTATGGTCTGTTTCCTCTCGCTGTCGGTGAGGGTGGAGCCTTTTCCAGCGAGGAAGATCGAGGCTAACGCGCAATATGTAGGCCCCCCTGAGAACATCAGAACCAAGTAGGGAGCGCCGCGACGCAATATACCTGAAGCCTCGGCAAAGGGCACCTGGCCATACCCGCCTTCATAAGACTAGAACGGCCATCAGCTAAGGGTAAATTTATGACTAGGGTGGACCGTTTACTCTGCAGGCCGCGATGAATCTCAAGGCAGGCTCGATCCGCACACCCGACCAGTCATCCAGCATGTTGCTGATCGCAAAAGCACAATAGGCAGTTCGTACGTCCGCATCCCCGCCATATGGCTCGGAGGAAAAGCTGAGAGAAGTCGCGTTTAGCGCTAGAGTCACGAGGGTTCTAGTTGATGGGCACTCGCCTTCCATCTTCATTCTGACAAGCCCGCACGAACTTGATCAGCCCTGGACGATCTAACTGGGAGAAATCATCACGAAGTATCGCGAGGGACAGTATTGCGGTATATGTCAAGATGATGTGAGGAGAATTCGCAGAGCTGACGGAATAGCTGCTCTGATTAACCTGTCAGAGGATACTCGCTCGGAGTAACGAAATGATAAATTACGTGCTCTACATTCGTTGACATGTAATTTCCTGGTCGAAAACCAGTACCACACAGGCCCCCTGAGGGGCGGGTATTGTCAATTTGTCGAGGACAACTTAGATAGAGCGCCTTGGCCTTACGTGTCTGCTGTTCCCATATCCACTTCCGCCAACCGTCCTTCTCTTGTGTGTTCGTACTCTCGTCGGCGAATTGGCCCGTCAAGTCCAACGACCCCAGACAGTAGAAAGCCAAAGCTAGTCTATTGTATGATCGTTATGAGTTGTTCACGGGATCACCAACGAACGTCACACTTGGACGGATCGACATCGACCTGAGAGCTCGGCAATCCAAGCATACATCTCTTGCAATGAGATGCGTGTGTCCCCGTAGCTAATGGAGGCAAGGGATCCATAAGGGCGCGGGTACCGGTCGATGAAAGCTGAGGTCGTGTAACGCCCCTCGGATGTTACCGGAGCAGTAGGATGCCAGACGCACTCAGTGACAGGCAGTATATATACCAGACACCCGTCTGTATATCACATTCTCTCTTCTCTCTCTGAACGACGTACGTTTAGCACGTTCTGCTCCGAGTGTACCACTGCCAGTGGTTCCAGGTCGCTAGTTGTGCACCATTTGCGCAGGGCGATAACCTTCCCACAGCCAGCATGCGCTGCAAAATAAATAGCCGTGTCGCTTATGAATCTGCTGGCACAGACCCTGCCAGTTGCTGACCTCGAGACAATGGGTATTTACCTTTCCCTGTTGTCCCAATCTGTTCCTCCAAAATCAAAGTTCAATGCTGGTGATATCCCGGATCTGACAGGCAAGGTTGTGATTGTGACTGGAGCTAGTACTGGTATTGGCAAAGAAACAGTCAAGGCAAGCTCTACTGTCCAGATTTCGGGTTTGAGAGAGATGACTCCACAGACTCTCGGATAGGCACTTCTCCAGCACAATGCCAAAGTGTACATTGCTACCAGAGATCGGGCCAAAAGCGAGAATGCAATACAAGAGCTCAAGATCAGCACCAGAAGAGAGGCTATTTTCCTCAAACTTGACCTCGCAAATCTGCAAGCCATTAGAATAGCAGCAGCAGAATTTTCCAGGTGCAATTTCATGCTTGTGAAGGTATTTTGCATGCTGAACTTCCGACAGCAAAGAGACTCGGTTAGATATTCTTATCAACAACGCGTCAGTGAAACCACCAGTTCACCAAGGGTTCTCCACATTTATGTCATTAGTGGTGTCATGTACCCTCCCGTCGCCAACCTGACATCGGAAGGTTATGACCTCCAGTTTGGTACTAACGTCCTGGGCAGTGCATCATCTTCACATTCGACACCATCTCTTACTGACAACTCCGTGCTGTAAACAGGACATTATTACTTTACCAAACTCCTATTGCCATTGTTGATCTCAACAGCCAAGGCATCCTCAGATGGAGGGGCTCGAATAGTCACGGTGTCATCTTCTGTGCACGTGTTTGGTTCTCTGAGGTTCGAAACCTTCAAAGACACATCTGCCCGTAAGAAACTCTCGACCTTTAATCTGTACTGCCAGAGCAAATTTGTGAGTAGGGTGCACGGACGTTACTTTCTTACTACTGAGAGAATGTTCAAAGGGTAACATCGTGCTCGCGTCAGAGCTCGATAGGAGATACAACGCAGAAGGCATCGTGTCTATCTCCTTAAACCCAGGAAATATACGCTCTGACTTGATGAGACACATGGGGTCAATCTCTCGCCAAATTTTGGTATCAGGCTCCCTGTACTTGGAATAATGAACCAACATACTCACAAAACTATAGTATTTGGGACTTTACGATACAACACATGGGGCACTCACACAGCTATATGCGGCTACTTCTCCTTCTGCTACGGATCTTGGAGGAAAGGTGAGTTCTTTGTCATTCAGCTGATTCGTGATATTAAGAAATATCACCAGTATCTCGTTCCTTGGGCCAGAATTGGACCATCCCGTGAGGACGCGCATGATCCTAAACTCGGACAAGAATTATGGGAATGGTGTGAAGGACAAATCAGGGAAGTTTGATGGGCTATTACGTCCGTAGGACAACCACTCCACGCAACAGTGCGGGGCCCAGGGATGTCGTCGTCGTTTCCATGCAAACGTACCTGACGCTATTGATATGATTCCTCTGAGCGGACAGTTGCTATTCCTGTATGGGGCTTTTTGGTCTTCTTGGAGTGGAGCCAGGGCAAATCAAGCTCATCTGCTGTATACTCCTGCCTGTGAAAGTCAACAGGGCGTGTCTAGTGTTCGGGATGGGTGACTCTGATACACCAATTGCAAGTTCATGGTATTCAAGTTGTTAATAGATAGTAGGTCAAGACTCGTTCGGCACCATCTAGGAAGCACTGCTCCACTATATCCAATGTCACCGGCCTCGCAACCATCACTCGTACACAACCTTCATGAGGTTTACGCGTCGCGCAACTTGCAATTGGATTTCATGCGAAGTTGAGAGCATTGTTTTTGCACAGTCCGTCAGCGAGAAATTACATACTAAACAGCTGTGTTGTTCCTCACCATCACCCGTTGACCAAGTTGACAGACTGTTACGAAGCTTAGAGAGCCTCGTAGTGCACGGCGAGCACAGTTTCATCACCCTGGACTGTTACGCAACAATCATTAGGCCTTAAAGTCTGGACAGACTGCTGATCTTCCTCTTTGCTTCTCCTGTCGCTTTCAGTGATATGGACCCCAACAGGCTCTCTTAAGAACCACATACTACTGCTCAAAGACTAAGGGTGCGCTCAAGTTGACCCGTCGAGTAGACTTGTGGGTCCCATCAGTTTCCTTTCTGGCTGACGATCAACCATCAATTCCTCAGGACTCTGTCGACCAACTCACGTCGACTGGCATGTCCATTCCTGCCTCGGTGCATAACTGCAGGAAAGAGCTCCGTGTTGCATACCGGGCGCCTTTCGAGCTTCACATGAACCATTAATAATCCTGTCGGTACAATCGAAGCCTTGGCACCATTCGGGACACAGGCTCACCCTTACCATCCAGAAGATGGGCTGCATCATGGGGAGAAGTGCCTGTTTGGTGACCTCATGCGGATTTCTGGTAACCACGTCGCCGATGTGGGTAAGTTTCGTTTGGCCCC
>JBBPKC010000013.1:84015-111540 GCA_038089055.1 Tylopilus aff. balloui | reverse complement strand
TCGGCATAATCCAATCATTCAATGACCCATTCTTTCATTTCCACTCCTTACTGCCTGTTTATAAAGTCGTGTTATACCCGGCCACCGTCTAAGACTGTTGTATGCATGTTGTTTTACTAGACTCGCGTTTGTTGCCAAACAAACACTAGATGGTGCCTTATACACGTTCATCCCGATGGATAACCAGAGCCCAGACGAATTCCTCGACAGCGTCGAGGGCGAAATCTCCTTTTTCCGCTCTGTAATGCGAGCTCGTCCGGTCGGTATACACAAACACTTTCATGTCCTCGCCATTTGCAACGCCATCCATAACGACACAGGCCGTATCATCCCCACAGATAGCATCTGGGCCAAACTGAGGACCTGCTACGACCTCGATGCGTTGGAGAACGCGGTACGACACCCCGCACCCTGCCTAGCACAGAACTCTGACCCACAGACCCCCCCCCCACACACACAGGAAACGGACGGATTCGACACCTCAGGTCGCTATCCCCAGATGATACGCTCTCCGTCCCCCTCGGAAAACCTCTCCCGCCATCCCTTTTTCCGCGACGAGTTTACGCTGCCTGCGGACGAGACGTTCGAGTCGCTCGTTGCAGTGCGCCGCGTCAGCACCACGGCCTCGATCCCCTCGTCCACGCCAGCGCCGTCGCCGCGCCAAGCGAGCAAGACGCGCAAGTCAAAGATGCCGAAGCGGAACAGAAACAAGGCGGACATGGCGGGACTCGTCGGCGGGGACAGCGACAGCAGTGCGCTGACGCAGGAGAGCGCGGACGAGGCTGCGTTTACCCCGAGGGAAAGCGTCGTGACCGGGACCGACGCGGGGACCGACTACGAGGAGGAGCAGGAGGTGCAAGAGGCTTCACCAGGTTTGTGGTGGAGCTGCGTCCTCGGAATGATCATGACCACTTTCCAGTATCGGTCCCACTGAAATCCGGCCGTGGCGGTCGAATGGCGAAGGCAGGGAGAGGAGGTACGGCAGGAAGGGCCAGAGCAGGCTCGACAAGCCTGGGTCGTGGAGGCAAGAAGAGAAAGAAGTAGACGTTTGTGCCGCCTTGATCATGTCTGCCAAACCCAGGACTGTAATACGCTACGCAACGGTAAAATTATTCGAACGACAGATGGAGTAGTCGCTACGACTATACGCTTGGGTATCAGTCCGACATCACCACGTCTTTTGAAGGCTGGTTGAAGCCCGCTCTCTGGCTGCGACGCTCAGCAACGAACGCATCTATCCTTGCTTTCAGCCCTGGATCTACTCGCGCGAGTCAACGCCATGCATCAAGAAACACCAGAGTAACCTACTCGGAATGATCTCGTTGATCGTGAGTGGGACTCTGTTGAATGGGTCCTTGGCGTCCGACAGTAGGTGCGATTTGATCGTAGAACGGTCAATGACTGTTCGGGAAGATGGCAGAGTGACCGGGTCGCGCATCAGCGTGAACATCAACGGATCTGAGTGAATGAGCTTTTGGAGGTTCATCGCCAAGAAACGGGAGCATACCCAAGAATTCATCCGGAATTTCTCCCAGGTCCTCCTCGGCCTCGATCGTTGCTTTCGCCTCCTCGACTTTAACGATGAATGAGCGTACCTGTTCGAGCTCGGTCTCAGTCTTCAGAGCGATTTTGCTAGATCGCTCGATCGCCATTTCAAACAGCTCTTTCCTATAACTGCGTCCGTCGTTGGCGACCGCACGCGCAAACTCTTCCTGGTCACTTAAGTTCAGATAGACTTGCAGGATGTCGCTAAGGAGCTGCCTTGGGTCAAAGTGGTATTTTTCGGGCTCCTTGACGCGAAGCTCTCCGCATTTGGGGCCGACGAGCGCCTCAAGGTTGTAGTCCAACATGGCAGCGAGCTTGTCCACGATTTCAGGCATCATGAATGGCGCCTTTGTCTCCGCAGTAAAGTCCCTAAGTAACCCCACAGTCGATTTACCGAGAGTGGTATAGCTGGATGCATGACGCTCGAGCCCACGGAGAGTGCCCTCCCGTTCGCGCCGGTATTGAGTAGGCCGGGTTGCCCAAATCGTTTGATCGCGCATCTCTGTCTGAATGTTGTGGATCTGCGTCAGTTCGCTAAGGGACTCGTCCATGAGGTATGTCACGTCGTTGATCATTAAATTGATGAAGCGAATGAATTTGTCGACGTTCCTGTTAAGACCTCGTGAGCACGGTATACCTCTGCGGCAGAGCGTGAGCCTTACAGCGCCTCAGCATTGAGTGCCTTCCTGTGAATAGGATTACCCCAGATTGCCTTGAGAATGTATGCGATGTTCCTCCTTGAGGACCCGTCAGACCAATGACATCTGCGATAGTCGCAGAGCTTACCTAGCATCTAAGAAATTGACGGTTTCAAAGCATCCCTCGTAACCAGGAGACAAGTACTCACTAAACTTATCATAGAACTGCGAACTTGCACCTGTCTGTTCAACCTCTATTTGGAGTGGCCGATTCAAAACTTTTCGATGTACAGAAAAGTATCCTCACCGATATAAAAGTGTGTTAATGCCGGAATCAGATGCTTCAGTGCCAAAGGGTGACTATTAAGCACTCCGCCCAGAATTCCGTTTCGCTCGTTTCCATATGGTAGGACTCCGTAAAATACCGCCTGACAAGAATATGAACAGCGTCTATTAGGACTGTTGCAATGCGCACACCTCGTTAATCTTGGCCTTCAAGAAAGGATTCTTGATGTACCAGGTTGACGTCAAAAAGGTGAGAGCGAACACGAGTAATTCATCCTTTCCAGACAGATCCAGGCTATCCGGTGAGTGTCTGAATAATTCGTTCATAAACGTGTGGAAAGTGTAGTTGAAGAACGGCGTACCGGGTGACGAAAAGGAAAAACTCTACCACATCTTCTAATATGTACTCCGGAAGCACCCTGAATGACATCGGAACTTCTTGCGGGAGTGGTAGTCTGCTGAGTGCTCAATAGGATATTCTCACTGACTGGAAACAAATGCACTCGGCCAATGGTGTAGGGTGCAAACCATCGAGGTCAGCCCTTCGTATCAACCAGGTCGAAACAAAATTAGTAAAACCGATATATCGGAGAACAAAGTCTGGCTCCAGCAATTGCACTCGGAACGAGAGCTGATGCGCTTGGATCTTCGCCATTTCCATCTTCGCCACGAGACAAAGGGTGAATGTCAGATATTCCTCTAGCCGGAACCCCCGCACCTTCATTTGATTGAGGGCTGCTTCTGTCCGTGCGTGGAAGGGACTCTGAAAGACACGTGAACATAGATAGACAGGCCGAGAGACAAGGGTGGCTAACACCTATCCAAGAACCATCGCCATTGATCATGTCATGGTGGCGTTGGAGTTCGTCATGATGTTTGGCGAAGTCGTCGTATGTCTGCGTAGTTCTAAGGTAACCATAATGACCCATGCCATTGCAGAGATAAAAGATCTCAGATATGAAGTTTGGCGTCGCAGCTGTCCCATGGTTGAAGCACATGTGCCCGATTGCCGAAATCTAGGCGGCTCACCATTGCCTTTGTTTGCTTCTGCCCATTGCCCTGCCTCCTCTGACGTGGCTTTGATGCGCGTCTCCTCGCTCACATCAATACGATTCGAAACAGCAAAGTACACCGGGTCAATGCGGTCCAGCTACATGGATGGTCGATTAGAAAATCTATCGAATTGGAGTGGGACAAACCTTGGAGTATCGGGCGTCAATAAAAGGTTCTGCGAATTGGAGGAGTACATTTTGCAAGTTGACCATAAAGCTGTCGGTTGCTACTGTTCGTGGATCCACCTAAAAACACATGAAAGCGTCGCAAGAAGGGACTGGGCTGTCCTCTACCTGCATCCCGGCTCGCTTGATATTCAGCTTGACCGCAGTAGCGAAGTACTCTAGTACTGCTTCCCTAGACTTTGGAGATGCCCTTACAAGAGTGTTGAATATTTGAAAGAGTGAAGACTGGGGGTGGGTGCTTGACATACACACGCTCGACATTTAGCTTGTCATGACCTACTTACCTGCAGACTCTTCACCGTACCCCTGAGACTGGCAGTCGAGGACTCCACGTCATTCCGTGAACGTTGGGCGGGTTCAGAGAAATAGCTCTGTGGAATAGCGGGCTGCAATAGCTGTTGTGACTGATCCTGTCGCTAGCATGCACTTTATCTTACCCATTCCCTGCTGAAAACCCCGAGTCGACACAGAGGACCCATTAACGTTACCGTTTCAAACGTAGACGCCGTAGCATGTGGTGGATTCCACTCGTCCAGTCTAGTAAACATGATTGCTATGCTCTTGATGGAAACGAGTGCTTCCACGCCACAGATTACGCTTCGCCAGGAAGAATCACCTCCTGCCAAGCCCTCGGGTCTGAAGAGAGAGGGATGAAATAGAAGTAGTCGCACGACCGGTCCAAGCACGCCATCAATCTCGTTATCCGGTTCGAAACGTCGTGCAAGGTCTTGAAGAAAGGGCTCGACTTCTGTCGGAGACAGGACACGATTTGAGGAAGATGCACTTGTGAGTGGCGCGGAGAGAGCTGACAATGACAACAGGGAATCAACAAATTCACGCGGACCGAGTTCTCGCCTATACCAAGCATAAGAGCACGACTGCGGGATACAGAGCTTAATACCCACCCAGTAGGTTGAGGAAACATCTCTGGTCCCTGTAGCGTGAGACCAGCATAACTGATGATAAGATCTCGAATCTTCTCGAGGAGGGCAGATGCTTGCTGCAACTCGTTGACTAGATTCTGTGGAACCACGCATGAGTATTTCGTATACCCACTGTAGTTTACCTGACCTTTTTTATTAGGGTTGCTTTGGCGGTATTGAGGCGTTTCCAGCAGCCAATCAAATACTCAAACACTGTCATCTGGGATGGGAGAGACGCGAGCACGGGAACGTAATCCAAGTCAACCCTAGACGGGTCTCTGTAACGGATAATATTGATGCGTCGACTGAACTCACAACAATGCATGAGGGTCCATCTCCAAACGACATATAAGAAGGCGGTCGGCAATGCCCCCGGAGAGGTTTATCATAGAGGCTGTTCGCTGTCTCGGTTTGGCGGTACGAAGTTAAGGCAGACCCAACTCACGGTAACCCTCTGATGCCAGTTCGGCTTCGAGGCTCTTAAGCCATACAATGTCATAATTGCTACGTTCCGCCACCGCGCGCTGCTGATCGTGAGATAATTGAAATGACGAACTGTGCGACCGGATGCACCTTGAGTGTGACCTTGAATATCTGTGTAAGCGTATCGTCTTCCCAGGTCTGGAAATCAAGTTTGGTGAGTGGGAGCGACTTCCTCTTGAGTGGCACAGTTGACTGCCGAGTAGGCACTGGCACCGGCGAGGCTGGTTTTGGTTGTGCCAGCTTGGGTGTCGGCGCCGATGTGGGAGTGGGGGTGGCAGCATCGTTGGGCGCAGGAGCAACCAATCGCCCGACCTGCAACTTTGCAAGACGCTTTGCACGGATCTATAGGGCGATTCAGCGCCAGATACGATAGTCAAGAAGAGAGACTGTACGCGATCTGCGTCGTCCTGAGAGTCGGACATGGGTGTTGGGAGGAGAAGGAGACACGTGATCGGGGCTACCTTAACCATGTTCCTGTCCTGGAATCTGCTCGCGACGGCGCGCTCGTTCTCGACGTCGGCCATCGCACATTTTCCAAAGCTCAAGACACACAGTGGTGCAAAAAAGAGATGGCGCGCCGTCGCTAGCGGAAAGTTCAAACGAGTCTGTATTCCGTGCCCGGTAACGACTTTGTCGGCTGACATGGTCGCAGGCTCACGCCAACCATTCGCACAAAAACGTATCAAAGAGACCCGCAAGGAAGAACAACCTCGCCCAAACCGCCTACTCGAGTCAATCCCAGACAGCTACCCTGAAAAAGCTCCTCCCGTACGCTTGACCTTGTGCACAGGTCAGTCGGTCCCAGTGTCGTATTATCATGTCTGTTCATGTCTGCATCAGACTCGTGGTGTCCTACAACTAGAAGGAGTCCTTAGATTGACTGCGCTCTTCTATTCCAACCTCATCTATCGCACTGCTTTCTGCGTGTTCCAGCGCCTCGATCGGCTTTTCCGCACCACTCCCACCAAAGAAATCGCGAATGCTCTGTTGTCTAGGGTCATACTCGACAATTCCCTTTTGCCGCTTCTTGAGAAAGATCGTCAGGAAAAGTGAAGAGCGTTCTGAAGATGGTGACTCACGACGTTAAGGATATGTTCGTGCCGGTTCACGTCAGTTGCTGTAACGATGAGCGGCGGTAGATTCTCGAGCTCATCATTTATTGGTGGTACTTCCACGCCAGGCTGCACAAAGTTGGTCAAACCCGCTACAAGATGATCAAACATTACCTTGACTTGTACTGTGACCCTGGTCCATGCGGTGTTCAGTAAGCCTTTGTAATCCTTACTCGGCGAGTCACCATCGCCCCGCTTCAGCAGAGCGGGTACTAGTTCACTGATACAGAGACCATGGCTGACCATAGCGATATGTACGTCTTCACCCGACGAAATCGCACGAGCGAGGTAAGGCTTTAATACAAGATTCTTAACGGCGCGTTCTGCTCGTATGGCGACATCATTCAAGTTCTCCCCGTTCGGGAACCTCTGGTCTCGGTTGAATAAAACGGGATATTGACCGTCCTTGAAATGATCCTCAAGCGATTTGTTGGGAATTCGATGCATCAGCCATGCACGGCCCTCAGCGTCACCAAAGTTTTGTTCTCGGAGGTCAGAGTCAACCCGGAAGGATGGCTTCGGATTGGTTTGGCCATTGAGGAGAGCGATGGCGGTCGCATGAGCACGCTTGAGGTCCGAGGTGATGATCGCATTAAGACGGATATTGGCATAAGTTTCGCCAAGTGCTTTGGCTTGCTGTGTGGTGATGAGGGACGCCAATGAGCAGGAGGAACTGGTCATCTGCTCACTCGAACGCCTGATGGATGGGTCGGTCGATTGCTGATATTTCGCATGTGCTACTCACCGAGTTCGCTTAGTTCTGCGTCCTTGTGGCCTGCCCAGATCGACCTCTGCACCCAACCATCAGATGAGTCTGCCAGTTCCCTGGCCCAGAGACGTTGCTCACATTGTTATCGAGCGACTCTCCGTGTCTTATCTGCAGGGAGGTCAGGACCCAAACCTACGGCTAATGATGCGCTTACAAACGACACGACGAGCATAGTGGAGAACGTCGCGGAACACAGCAAAGGCTTGCGCGTCCCCCAGTTTATAAGCCATCGCCCGTCCCAGCGCTTGTTTTCTTCCTTCCATCACCCCAGCAATGTCATCCAACGCCAACGTCGAGCGGGACGCCCAACTCTTGTCTATCGGGCAGCAGTGTTCCGAGTCCTCCTGTCTGCTCGTCGACTTCTTGCCGTTCAAGTGCCAGTATTGTTCAAAGAATTTCTGCGGAGAGCACTTTGCTGTCGCAGCACACCACTGTCCACAGTACGACGAGAGCGAGCACAATCGCGTGGCTCCCAGCTGTGAGTCGCTTGCTTCCTTTGTCGCCGGCTCGCTTGCTCACACGCACTCCAGGCCCGTTATGCAATACTCCTGTTGCTATACCCCCTGGAGAGGATCCCAACATACGCATGGAACGTCATATCAATACAGAGTGCAGCGTCATGACAGGAAAATCCGGCAGGACCAGGTCCCACCCTGTGTGTGCACGGAGTAAATGTGGAAAGGTTCTGTATGCACCGATAGCTTGCAACGTACGTTCCGTCCTGCTATTCATCCGATACAGCCTGACACAGCCTGCAGGCCTGTAAGAAACAGTTTTGTCCCCAGCATCGCTTCCCAAAGGACCACAACTGCTCTAGCCTTGCACCGATCGCACCTTCCCATTCCGGTGTACACAACACATCCCAACTAGCAGGTTTCAAGCTCCCTATCAAGACGTTCACCACGCAGACGTCGAATGCATCCAGTTCTCACGTCCGCCCTCTACTTTCATTGTCTGGACCCTCGACTTCTTCGAATACCGTTGCCTTGAGTCACCCTTTCTCAAAGACTGACCGGTGAGTCGCGTCTCGGCCTTCTCGCTCAGTAAGCACTCATAACCCGTCAGCACCCTTCCTTCATCCCCTGTCCCATGTAAATCCATGTCTTCATCGCCGACTGTTTCATCGAAACTACCACCTATCACATGTCGAATGCCCTCCAACTCGCAAATCGCAAACATTTTGGACTCCTTATCCTTTGTTCCCCCATCTATCTTTTCCACGGCATAATGTACTACCCCACAATAACGCATCGTTAGTCGCGCCAAGGCAGAAAGAGAGGGCAGGAGGAAGGCCATGTTAGAACGAGCCAAGAAGGGGGTACGTTTAGAGTTTAAGTAGTATCAACGCCAAGTGCTGACGCTATCGCAGCTTCTGACAGAACAGGAGCAGCTGTTGCTAGCAGAGGAGGATGCTCAGCGTGCCAAGGAGGCATCGTCAAAGACGGGCAAGGGTTGCAGCGTCATGTAGCCTACGACTTTTACCTATCTAATACGCAGTACACTTTTTCTCACGTGATCTCTACCTATGACCTTGATGTCGGACCCAGACAACGACGCGACCGTGCTCGGAAAACGAGAACGGAACGAGCAGAATGCTACACCTGCGTATGACGACCAAAGCGACGAGGACATTGGGCCAATGCCCATGCCGTCCGACGCAAGTGGGACCCTGAAGAAGAAGCGAAAGGGTGAGTATATCATGCCAGTCTTGCTCTGGGTACGCCCCCGAATCTGAAGCCAGTCCTCCCGCACGAAAAACTCTACCTCGAGCATCTTCCAAATGCGGACCAGTATTACCAGTCTTTCATGCACCGCGACGCGCTCAATTTCTGTGTCATGACCAAGTGCGTCTTGAGAAGACATGTCAGCTTCTCTAGTGTGCTCACTCCCGCTGCAGGACTGATTTTCTCATTACCACATCCATCGACGGTCACTTGAAATTGTGGAAGAAACAAGAAACTGGGATCGAGTTCGTAAAACACTTTCGGGCGCATTCGTCTCCGATTGTGGGTGTCTCAGTGAGTGCCGACGGCCAGCTGTTTGCTAGCATCTCGGAGGATGGGTCCGCAAAGGTGTTTGATGTTGTGAACTTCGGTACGCGTGATTCCTTTCGATCAAGGTGTTTGCGTGGACACTCACCGGAAAAGACATGATAAACATGCTCAAGCTTGGATTCGTGCCACATGCATGTTGCTGGGTGCATAAACGTGGTCAAGCCCAAGGGCTGCTAGCAATGTGAGCATTCCTGCACTCCACCGTGTCCTGCTCTTACCCTCCCTCTGTAGCTCAGAACAAAACTCCGGTAGTATTAGAATATACGATGGTAGAGGAGATGAGAAGCCGCTTGTCTCGGTCGAAAATCTGCACCGTTCACCTGTTCATCTAATGGCTGTGCGTCTCGTTTTATCCACTATTCGGCAAGGTATTCATGACTCCGCAGTACAGCGACCGATACAACACAGTTATCTCCGCAGATGAAAATGGGTTTGTCGAGTTTTGGCAACCCACTGAACCCTTCGAGCTTCCAAGGAATATGCCTGGCATGTGGTCTTTTAAGAGCTCAACTGATCTATACGAGTTCAAAAAGGTATGTCTCCGTTCGATATCCAACAATCGAAAGCAGCCCGATGACTTGTGTCTCCTAGGCGAAATCAATACCTACGTGCATTACCCTCTCCCCCGATTCCAATTCATTTGTGACATTCTCCCTGCCCGACCGGCAAGTCCGCATATTTTCGTTCCTGACCGGAAAATTAACTCGAAAATACGACGAATCCCTTACTGCAATCCAAGAGATGCAGCAAGCGGGGACGGCCGTATACAAAGTTGAGGACATGGAGTTCGGTCGACGCCTGGCGGTGGAACGTGAGCTCGAGATGCCGGGTCCAGACGGGCGGATACCTGGCATGTGGAGCAATGTTGTGTGGGATGAGAGTGGTGCATTCATCATCTACCCGACCTTGCTTGGAATCAAAGGCACGCCTCTACTAGCTTTCGGTTCGTAATGCTCACCCTTTCCGTCTAGTGGTGAACACCGTGACGAATCGTGTCGCTAGATTGTTGGGCAAGGATGAGGCTGTCCGATGGATGAACCTTACCGTTTATCAGGGGGCACCTGCTAAGAAGGGCCCTATAACGTTGGCTATGGCTACATCCGAGAATCCCATACTAGCCAATAAAGCCACTCGTGACCCAACTCTCTTCTGCACAGGCTATAAACGCCAGAGGTTCTATCTTTTCACGCGCTCGGAGCCAGTGTATGTCAAAGTATATCACGCACTGGTAACCAAGATTGATAACTCTCCTCAGGGATAGCAAACTTAATGATCGAGATGTCTTCAATGAAAAGCCCACTCGCGAAGAACAATCCATCGCAACTGCCACCGCAGCTGGCAAAGGTGGCCCATCTCCTCTCGCAAACTCCGCCGTCATCCACACGTCGATGGGGGATATCCACATCCGTCTGTTCCCTAACTACGCACCAAGAGCGGTCGAGAACTTTGTAGGTCATGCAAGAAGTGGGTATTTCGAGGGGGTGATATTCCATCGCGTCATTGCAAAGTTTATGATTCAAACGGGAGACCCACTCGGGGATGGAACTGGAGGCACGTCTATCTGGGAGAGAGACTTTGAAGACGAATTCTCGGACGAGCTCAAGCACGATCGGTATGTCAGCGATGCATATATGTAGGGCGTGGCTTGCTAACACTACACTAGCCCATATACTGTCAGCATGGCCAATGCAGGTCCGGGCACAAACGGCTCGCAGTTCTTCATTACCACAACGGCAACGCCGTGGCTGGACAAGAAGCACACGATATTTGGGCGTGTCTTTTCTGGCCTCGAGGTTGTTCATGCGATCGAGAACGTCAAGGTAAACAAGGTAGATAAGCCATTTGAAGACATCAAAATCATCAATGTAGACGTAGACTAGCAATTTTTTCTGAGTTGTATTCACAACGCCACTCTCTCTAGGGTTTCTGTACGATGGGTGACGAGAATGGACGCTCCTAGACGTTGAAGAATAGGCACAAACTTGACATGAAGTTTACTGATCATCGTAATCGGTAACAATTCTGTGTGGTTACTGGCGACAATCCGTGGACAAGAAAATTTCAACAATACATACTCACTCCTAAAGCCCAAAGTGCATTCAGAGGTTTTGGCCGCCCATTTGAGAGAAACCGTGTAAACGTCCAGTGGCTCTCTCTCCAGAAACGACACCTGGCCCGGAGACATAGGGAAATATGCAACAGGGTAGTCAATCACGACCGCCGCAAGCGGGATGAGGATCTCTTGGGTGAATAGCTCGGACAAGGAGAGCACCAGCGCGTTAGGGGACTCTTCCATCGCGACTCTCATACCATCAAGAGCCTCCCGGAGGGTGTCGGGAGGATCTCTCGACTGAGACGTAGTCAGGGACACGATTCTCCGCCTGCGAGGATAGCGTCCTTTTTGCTTACCATCGATGGGCACTCTTCCAGTTTGATAAAGACGCACTCTCTGGCTCCACCGCCGAGTAGGGCCGCGATCTTGTCGCATAGGAGTGGGGCGTGGACCACGAACGACTGCGCTGAGGGGCCGTGATGCCAAAGCGTGACGTCTCTAAACGCCGTGCTCTGCGGTAGCGCGGATCATTGAGGGGTAGGGCCAGTACACGGCAGCGAACATGGAACGCTAACCGGCGCACCTTTCTGCGGAGTGCTGTCAAGAGAGCGGTCAAGGCCTTCGCTGGACTCTGTGGGAGAAGCACATCCACCAGGTAGCCAGTGCTGTGGCAACGATCATGGGCAAGGCAACTGCAAGGGACATTCAGGTGGTCCTTACCGGACACTGTGAGCCACCAAGCAGACGTGGATGGCGAATTCGAGTCGCTTGGTGTAGGACAGTCGGTGCAGCTCCTTTATTCGTTTGGTCTCGTCCAGCACCGAAGCGATGGACGCTACAAACGACGTTGCCGAGTTGGAGTCATTCATACGTCCTTGCTCAGAAACCTTTGGCCAAGAGTCGCAAAGTCGCACACCTCCTCTTCGACTACAGATACACAAGCTACTCGGTGTATTTCATTGTCACGGCTCCCCGATCTCAATGTTAACGTCCATGTTCTCCATAACTTCTAATGGGCGTATTGTCAAGAAAAGGACGCTACCGCCAATCATGCACCAGGGGCTTTATACTTGAGTTTCTCTAATTCCGACACGTCTTCGTCCGCCTTCTTTATCCACCCGTGAACCGCATAGACGACATACGTCAGAAACCCTGGGATGCACCACCACACGGTCGTCTGCCATGCCCGGCCTGAATATACGGAGAGTAGCGGTCCAGCAGTTGACCAGACAAATGTTTCCAGGAACCCGATCGCCCGAATCACTCGACCAGCGACGACGATGTTCCAAGGATGTACAATCAGACTGAGGTTGACGTGGATGAGGATGGCAATGTAGGCAAGAATGCCACTCATGTCCAGCGGGGCATTGGCTGCGTCAGGCCCGGGAGATGGAGGGAAGATTGCAAAGAGCGGGGTCGTCCGGTCTGAGAGCATGTATATACCAAATCTTTCCGCAGCAGGGCTCAGAAAGACGAAGGTTCTAAGTACTGAAACCGACGCACAGGAGACACGACAGACCGAGCATCAGCTGTAAAGCGATCCGATTCTGCTTGTTCGAGGAGACGCTTTGTGCCTTGATTTGATCTACCACTTCCGCCTGTTCTGTGAGCTTGTGAGCACGCCTGTGGGCGAGTTCGTTCGCATATAGAGGACCGTTACCTTGTTCATCGAGCACTACTCGACCGCCGTCACGGTCCTCTGACTCCAATGTAAAAGGGTTTCGTCTGCGAATTGCCTGCATGACTGGGCACAGTCGGGGAAGGTCGTGTGGGTCTCTGAAGCCTCAAACTAGGATCAGTCAAATCCTTTTTGTAGGCGTATTCGGCGTGTCCCGCAGCTGCATGAATGTGTCATGTAAAGCTGGTGAAAGGGTGTTGCACTTGTTTACGTTTGATCAATGCAGCCCACCAGCGCCCGACTTGGAGTCGTCCAATAAAATCACCCTCGAACATTCACAGGGGTCAATTATCCGAATACAGTTTGCTGACATCGACCCTTGGACTCAACGGCCACGATGGCGACAAAAGATCCTCCTGACGTCGCCTCTCGCCAGTTCGATGGCATGTCGGAAGACGACGAGCCACACAACCCACGACAGGGTGGCTCTTACATCGACGATAACCGGCTTCTCGAGTGGTCAGAACCCAGTGGAACCGAGGACGATAACACCGACGGGCTAAGCGGAGATGACTTTGAGGACGATAGGGCAGAAGACGAAGACTGGGAGATCGCAGAACGAGGCGGGTATCTGCCTTTGACTGTCTCATCCATTCTGATGAGTCCGAATGATGCATTTTCAGATTTCACAAAACAGTATAATCGCCTTCGTCAGCACGTCGCTGTTCGTAGCGGAAACGTCCAGGGCATCGCTTCCTCCACCAACCAGAGCGCTGCTGTGGCACCCCTCCCTGCAGTCAACCATCCCCGCAACGCTATCGCCCATGTGCACGCCAAAGAAAAAACAGCGACCCAACTGGCGGCGCTGTCAAAGTATTCTTCAAGGATCTCCAAAATAGACCAGCCCTACACGATGGGTGTCAGCGTCAACCGAAAAGGTCCAAGCTCGTATGCAAACGCCAAAGATAAATCAGATCGAGCTACTTCAGAACAGGTACTTGATCCCCGGACTAGGGTCATATTGTTCAAGATGATCGGTCGTGGATTGATTCAAGAGGTTAATGGATGCATTAGCACCGGAAAAGAGGTACGTGACTGAACCGCTTCGTCTTGAGTCGCCTTAAATCTTGTCAGGCGAATGTATACCATGCACTTACACCAGACTCTGCTCACTTGGCGCTTAAAATCTACAAGACGTCCATCCTTGTCTTCAAGGATCGCGACCGTTACGTGACGGGCGAATATCGATTTAGGAGAGGGTACAGCAGACACAATCCGCGTAAGATGGTGCGGCTATGGGCAGAGAAGGAAATGCGAAATCTGAGACGTCTAGTCACGGCTGGAATATTTTGCCCAGAACCTGTCGAGGTTCGGGAGAACGTCCTCGTGATGAAGTTCCTGGGTGACCGCGAGGGGTGGTACGTGTCACTCTCGGACCACACGTCACTACGAAGTATGACGCTATCTTTAGGGCTTCGCCACGACTGAAAGACGCAGAGATACCAGCGTCGGAATATCCTTTGTTATACGAGGAATTAGTGGTCAACATGCGACGAATGTATCATCGGTGCAAACTCGTGCATGCTGATCTGTCGGAATACAATATCCTCTACCACGATGGTCATCTGTATGTCATCGACGTCTCTCAAAGCGTTGAGCACGACCATCCCCATGCGTTCGACTTCCTTCGAAGCGATATCAAGAATGTGGAAGAGTTTTTTGGGCGCTTTGGTGTGAGGTGTCTCGGACTGAGGCGGTGTTTCGAGTTTGTGACCCAGGACCGATTAGAAGAAGAGGGCGGCACGCAGGACTGCGACGGCGACATTCTGCAACGGTGGATCGCGGAGGTGGGCAAATCTGCCGAGGACCCCGCTTGGGACGTTGCAGAGGTCGACGGGACTGGGAGCCAGAGAGCGCATGAAGACAGGGTGTTCCTGCGGTCTTATATCCCACGGACGTTGAACGAGGTGTACGATCCGGAGCGGGACATTGACGTGCTCAAGGGTGGGGAAGGGGGGAAGCTGATATACGCTACGACCATCGGGTTGGTCGAACCGGGGGTGGAGGAGCGCGAGGAGGAGGGGTCGTCGGAGCGGAGCGATGGGGGTGCTGGAACACCGGATGGGGCGCCGGAACGGAGGTCACCCCGGGGCCATCGGCATGAAGATCGGGACGCCAAGAGGGTGAGTGGGTCATGCCGAGCCGGCCGGAGATGGCTGAGCCGGTGCACAGGAACGTAAGAAGGCGGTCAAAGCGGAAGCACGGGAAAAACGGAAGCACAAAATGCCCAAAGCGGAAAAAAAGCAGAGGATCAAAAATTCACGTCCTTGACAGTCCAGGACAGCCGTGTGAAGTGGCCCACATGTAAAAATTCCCTACGTGCGAGCCATCCCGTACGCTGCCTTCGTTCAATCCCATCCAGATTCGCCAGCCCTGGCACCCCATGGCAACCCGCATCTACGAATCCGTCACGCAACCATGGCTGGCATCCGTCACTATCTTGACATATTTGTACAGCGTCCCTCGGGTCGCCTTGAGAGGCGGGGCTTTCCATGCCTTCCTACGGCGTTCCATCTCCGCCGGGGAGATATCTAGTTCGATAGTATTCATCACTGCGTCGACAGAAATCGTGTCCCCGTCTTCCACCAGAGCAATGGGTCCTCCGTCCTGCGCCTCGGGCACGACATGGCCGATGCAGAAACCGTGTGATCTGCATCCACGTCCGGATCAGATTCGCAATGTATACATAAACATATCCTGAACCTTACCCTCCGCTAAAGCGGCCATCTGTCAGGCACGCAACATCGTGGCCTAGGCCTGCTCCCATGATCAAACTGGTGGGTTTGAGCATCTCCCGCATGCCCGGACCCCCTTTGGGACCGAGATATCGAAGTACGACAACCGTCTTTTCTCCCTGTCGAATGGTGCCAGTCTCGACCGCACTAACAAACTCCTCTTCCGTGTCGAACGTCCGCGCCTTTCCGGTAAAGTTCAGCCCCTCCTTTCCGGTAATCTTGGCGACCGCACCCCCAGGAGCCAGGTTACCCCGCAAAATCCTAACATTCAAACAATTTCGCAATCAAACGTGACATGTGACACGCCATGAAATAATCCCACCGAATGTGTCCAGTAGGTTTGAGAGGGTTCTCCAGTGGGCGAATGATGTCTTGGTTTGCAGACAATTCGCCATGCTTGTGAACCCAGCGCTCTAAGTTTTCCCCAAGAGTTTTACCCGTGACAGTCAAGGTGTTCCCGTCAACGTATTTGTTCTTCAGCAAGTAATGAAGAACCTCTGAGCAAAATTCATAGTGTCTTTCCAAAGGGAATGCTAGGGGGACGTACTAGGGACACCACCGATTTTACTCAGGTCCTCCATCACATACTTACCACTGGGCCTCAAATCAGCCAAGAACGGGGTGGCGTCCGATACCCGGGCAAAGTCATCAACAGTGAGCGTGATACCGACGGAGTGCGCTATGGCAATCAAGTGCAACACTGCGTTGGTAGAACCGCCCAGAATCATGACCAGAGTCTACTTTCAGTAAGGCTGCATCATGGCAACGTGCAGACGATAAACGGGACGTACCATTGCGTTTTCAAAAGCCGCCCTTGTCATAATATCTCGAGGTAAAATATTTTTTTCGATCAGATTCCTCATAGCAACGCCAACAGATTTGCACTCTTCCATCTTCTCCGCGGATTCGGCGGGAAAAGATGACGACCCCGATAACGTCATTCCGAGGGCTTCGGCAGCGCTGGCCATAGTATTCGCTGTGTACATCTTCAGGGTGCTTAATATCGCGCAAAAAGATAAACAAAGGTCACTACTTACACCACCACAAGCGCCTGGCCCGGGACAAGCATGTCTCACGGTGTTATAGCGGTATACTTCTGCTTCGGACGTTTGTCCATCCTGCAAATATTTTCCGTACGCTTGAAAGGCAGAGACGATATCCAATCGGGGTTGCCCTTCGCATGAACCCGCGCGGATAGTACCTCCATACACCATCAAACCAGGCCTGTTGAGCCTTCCGACTGCGTATGGTTAGACATGAGCTGGCCTCATCGATGAATCACGCACGAGCGATGAGTACACCGGGCATGTTTTTGTCGCATCCTGGGACGACAACCATACCATCGAGCCAATGGCCACCTGCGGCAGTTTCAACCTGGTCCGCGATGAGGTCCCTTGATTGCAGCGAATAATTCATTGCGGCAGTCCCGTTGCTAATACCATCACTGACACCGACAGTGCCAAATTGGTATCCGATCATATCGGATTCGCATATGGACGTCTTGATGACCTGACCGAGTCCCAACAAATGTTTATTACATCTGTTCCACGCGCGAATGAGTTTCGCAACGGCTCCTTTGTGTTACAAAAGTGCTCACGGATTGCCCTCGTACCTGCAACAGAGATGAAGGACGATACGACAGCAAATGGCGTGAATGGCTTACCAGACACTACCGACGCCAATCATAGCTTTTTGAAGGTCGGATTCGCTGTTGACACCATCTGTCGCGTACAGCATTGCCTGTAAACATCGATCTGGCGGGTGACAGTGGGAGAAGCTCAGAGGGACTCACTTGACTAGCACCTTGGTCTTTGGGCCGGGTGACGATCCTACTGTAACGGTTCATGATGACTGCATTCTCGTCATGTTTCGGACTCGAAGAAGACAACGCCCTTGCAAACGTCGCGACGGGTTTACGGGCGTTTCTTAACACAACAGGCGACAGCATATCACGGGAAAACCAGGACAAAACTTAAGTGCCCATTTCGGTGTTCACTCTGCTGAGTCAGCGATGTCTTAAAAGAGGCTCGACGGTGATGCGTGTCGATCTAATGAGTAACGAATCTCCCAGACACAACGACATGTAATGTCTACCGCGGGACGCATGGCCGTGCATTCTACATGCGGTGCCTCGAGAGATGTCAGCCAACCCTGTGACAGGTGGGTTCCGCCGTACACTTGGGTCCACAGGGGCAACGCAATTTTCATATGCATCCGACCAAGTAAACTGTTTCGCAGAGTTCAACGCACCGTGATATGTCAGAGACGACGGTCCCCGAAACAGCAGGGGAAAACATCTAAATATGATACAAGAGATCGGCAAGAGAACGCGCCTGCCGGGCCGCGCACTGCTCAGCACAAGATACCGACAGAGATGCCCCTTAGATGGGCCCTGTTGCAACCCTGTTTAATAACCAAGTCTTTTAGAAGTCACTCAAGCCGTGTAGCCTTGCGAGTCCGTGACGCACCCCAGCCACATGTGCTCTAGTTCCGGTCGTATGACCTCTACTCTGGCTCGCTTGTGGACGTCAGTATCTGGCACACCCTTACGCTTGTTGTTTCATGTCACTTACCCTTACACAAGTTGGACCGCATCGCTAGATTGGGAGTCGAGTTATACCATTGTTGCTGTCGACTGGGATTTTGGTGAGTGGCCGTGATGGTTACCGGGCTTGTCTATCAGGCCAGGATGGCTGTCTCGCCAAGTTTGAGCTGAAAATTAGACTACTGCGCTGTTACCGCAGAGCAGGACCCGCCTAGACATTTGCGGAAGGCGAGTGACTGCGGCAAAGGCACCGAGTCAGTCCCCTCGATCAATGTTTCACGTTTGTCATATGTACCACAGCCCAGCGTCAAATTTCTAGATGAGCTGAATGCGAGCCAAGTCACTCAGCGGGCAACGCAGTCTCAATACGGGATCCGCAATTTCAATAAGCACGGACGCACAAGTCGCTGAACGTGCACACTTGAGTCAGCAACGACGTGCAGCACCGAATCAGGGGACGAGGAGCGACAAGAGCGACCGTTCGGAGTCCCATCCGATCTATCGAATTTCAAAGGGCTGCGCCAAAAATTTACGACGAGAGCAGGTGCCGCGGGCTGTCGACGTTCCCGACTCCCGACGACAACACGGAAAATCACTTGTTTTTCTCGCTCGTCCCAGAAAATCTTTCTCTGGGTTTCCCTGCCAATGCGCGGATGTAAACGATCCATCCGCTCTATCTCTTTTCTTTTCGTTTTCGCGTCCGCCCGCTCCTCCAACAGCTTTTGCAAGACAGCCCTCCTCCTTTCTACGCATTCCTCCCCCCGATGTGCAGACCACCATCGACCCATCACGCAGCATCAGATCCGCGTGATCGGACAGAGAGCGACACTGAGCAAGACCAGGGCGGATCCTCGTGGCGGGCACATGGGTTTCCGATGCTAAGTCGTGCTTTCGAGTGGCCAACGCCCGAGCGGGACGAGCCCCCCCAAAGATTTCAACCACGATACAGTCCCGGGACAGAGCCACCACTGACACCGAGTACCGAGCCGCCGGGGGGCCCAGAGTATCCTGATCCCCAGCTTCTTCGGCCAATACGCTACCTCGATTCATCGTACGGACGGCACCGCTCTGCACCATTATACGGATCGGAGGACTGGGATAGGAGGGTGTCATTTGGCCAGTTGCCACCGCCAGGGACACCACGGGAGGGGTCTTCGTCGAGGGTAGTGCTGCCGCCGGTAAGCCATCTGCTGGAGGAGCTGGGAATGCTGCCTTCGGACGATTACGAGCGGGGGCCGGTACTGCCTCAACTGCGTCTGCCGGAGGAGCCGGCTGTAGCAACTAGGGTGAGAATAGATGAGGAGGAGGAGAGTGAGCGGAGGACGGGTACGACGAGCACTCAGCTGCGGAGGGAGAGGGGGCGGGAGGAGAAAGGAAAGGAAAAGAGGGTCGCCCGAAAGATCTACGTTGCGTGCGATTTCTGCAGAGGTGAGTGGGGGGGTAGTGTGTATGAAGACAAGGCTGAGGAGTCATGGACATGCAGGACGGAAGCTGCGGTGCGACGGGGGACGGCCGCGCTGCTCGAACTGCGAGACACGGTCGCTGGTGTGCCAGTACCAGGAGCACCCGCGACGGCGAGGACCGGGGAAGGCGCCCAAGGGGTCGCGGGGGAAGAAAGCGGGGAGGAAGAGCGCGGGGGATCCGGACGTGGCCGGACCCTCAGGGGTGCCATAAAAGGGAATTTGAGCGGCGGTGGGTTGCTACGAATATAATTATATAATTATATATTATATACTTCCGCGGTAGAGATAATATAGAAACGGAGTGATCCGATTGGCTCGGTATCTGACGCTCGGCTCCGTTGAGGTCCCTCTTTTATCATCCCCGCGCCTGCCTCGCCTCGCGGGCAACCCTCGCTCTGTCTCCCCCGAACGGACTGGTACGGACGTCCTCCTCCCCATGTCGCTCGTCGTCGACAACAGCGACCGCGCACCCCCCGTCGACATCCCCGACGCCTACCCATCCCGCCAGCCCATCCGCCCCTCTACCCCCATCATTCACACCAGCCGCTACTCTCCAAACGGCATGCACTCCGGAACAGCTGGCAACGCCCTCGATCCCCTCCCCGGCCATGTCAGAGGCTACTCCCTCATGGTCGCAGGTCAGCGCACTGGAAAAACATCCTTCCTCCGTCTCCTCCTCGACACCAGCGACATCTCTCAGTCCGCCACCAAGGACCAGCTCGCCTCCGTCGCAAAGTTCGTCCAGGGCTGCAGCGGCCACACCTCCCACATCCGCTCCGCCTCCATCAACATCGACCTCGCCCTCGACCCAAACTCCCAACCATCCGTCCTTGCCCTCACCCTCATCGACACTCCCTCCCTCGACTTTGCCGAGGAACATGCCGCCGAGCATACATTCCAGGATATCATCCGCCAGGTCGACTCTCGCTTCGCAGACGGCATCGAAGACGTCAGTCTTTCATATTCTCCTCCGTCCGCTCCCCCTCACTCTCCCCTCCAGGACTGGAAGGCACAGACAGGGGACCACAACATCCACTTGTGCGTTCCCTCCACACGGGCGCCTATGTCCCATGTCTCGCTGAACTGACCCACCCGCCCAGGTGCATATACTTTTTGGATCCCGACGTGATCGTCCCCCCTTCCGTCCCTGGCCCTCCCGTCCCCCTTGTCTCCAGGGCTCGCGCCAACAGCTTCTCCCATACTGACACCGAGCCCGTCATCCTTGAACCACCAGTGACTACGAATCCCATCCTCTGCCGTCCAACCCTTCCTGCAGTTGAAATCAACACAATCAGAAGACTGTCTGCCCGCGTCAACGTGCTTCCCGTGATTGCACGCGCGGACACGTTGACAAACGACCGTCTAACAGCTGTCAAGATGGCCGTACGCCGAGATCTCGCGGAAGCCGGAATTGGCTTCGGGATCTTCGATATGGATACACACCCGCACTATCAGCACCGTAAGGACGTGGTCGAGTCTGGGCTCCCTGTCAAAAGTGAAGCAGTCAATGGCTATGGCAGCCACACGACCAGGTCTTCTCCCGGTCAGCCGTCTCCTCCCACCTCGCCCGCGACCCCTTCCTTCCTGCGTCTCCCTTATGCACTCATATCCCCGGAAATATATTCACATAACGACGGCGTCACGCGCCTACCCCTCTCGCGTCATGAGTTAGTTCAGCAGTACACTCCGTCATCCTATCAACCATGCTCTTCCAAGCTCGCTCGTGGCAAGTTCACACGGAGTTACCGGTGGGGTTCATTGGATGTGCTCGACCCAAATCAGTGTGACTTTCTGCAGCTGCGACATGCCATCTTCCACCACATGGAGGTCAGTGTACAGCCTGTCATTCCTCCTGTCAAGGCTGATGCCGTGATGGACAGACGTTGCAAAAATACACTCGGGAGTATCTTTTCGACAAGTTTAGGAACGAGTATCTCATTCAGCACCATTCTGCTAATCATGCTCTCCACGCACACCAAATGCAGCAGAACATGGTTCCGCGCACCCAACTTGCTGCTTTGACTCACACCCCACGCCCCATCCTGAGTATTGAGACGTGTGGACACGGGGCCGTTCGGAACTCCCCTATGTCCATCCCCCGTGATGTTCCGCCAGGGACAGACATACGTACCATGCCTATCTCACGGACCATGGGTGACTGCCCGGCTGTCCCTCCCAACCACGTCAAGACTACTGGGAGTAAGTTGCGTTTGCACGCTCATCTTGCGACGCATTCAAGCACGTTCACTAGGATCTTCGAAACTCAGGACGAAGAAGATTACCGTTGCATGCAATTTTTGCCGCTGTGCGTCGCAGAACTCTGCAAGAAGATTGGGACTGAACGGATCGTATCACAGCTCGTAAACTCAAATGCGATGGCGGACGTCCTGCCTGCGGCCAGTGTGTGAAGCGGTCCAACCCCTGTGATTATATGCCGCAAACGAGCAAGCGGCGCAATACCCACAGACGCAAAGAAGAGGAGAGCGAGTCTGAAGGCAGCGCGGAGGAGAGATCGGCGGATGAGTATGATCCTTCGGTCTCCCCTGAGATGCCTTCCCAACCGCTGTCGCGGAGGTGTTCCAACGTGGAGAAGCGTCCGGTTCTGGAGGGTTTCTCGCATGCTCTGGCTGGACCGTCCGAAACGCGAGAAGCGCTTCCCATGATCACTCCGGCTGCCCGGCCGAAACATACTCCTTCTGGACCGTCGGCCTCCGATGGACGACCCCTATTCAAAGATAACGAATTGCCGCATATCGCCACGCTCGCACTTCCCGAAAGTTCGCCGGCAGCAACGATGACGGCGCCCCCACTCCCGCCGATCAGACCGGCGTCGGAGCAACAAGCGGCTCAAAGGAAGCGCGCGTCCACCGTACCCGGAAGGACTCCTCGACAAGCTACGAGCGCGGGGCCCAAGGTGGTCGCTTGCAACTTCTGCCGAGGTGAGATATCCGACAGAGCAGTGCACCATGTATGAGCTAATGACACTTACAGCTCGGAAAACCAAATGTGATGGTGCTCATCCCGCGTGTTCGAGCTGTGCACGTCGTTCACTTCCATGCAACTACAACCACGACAGCAACAACAGTGGTGCAAACAAAAAGGGCGGCCGGCGCGCCTCCCTATCGTCAAAAGTCCCACCAACCATCGTACCGCCTTCCGCACTTTCCCTTCCCACCCAATCACCCCCGTCGTCTACAGTACTCGGTGACGTACGTTATCAGAACGGCACCCCTTTGGAGGGCTCACCTATGGACGTCGACCTGAAGAGAAAAATCGACAACGTCGAACCTTCCCAGATCCAAAAGAGAATGAGGGTAGACGAATCCACCGGTCACCTAATACCCTGAAAGCAGACATTTGCCGAGGTTCTGGCTGCCCCGCGAGTCCCTATCACCCCCGTACGTCCCATGTCACATCTTCCATCCCAGTATGGACTGTAGAAGCATTGATTTATTCATGCACGCTCCGTGGAAGCTTGCTCTCACACCACTCGGAAGTCGTCGAATCGTCGTTTTGGGTTATCTCTTTTTTGCAGTCGGACCACCTTGTACTGTACTCCTCTGTCCCGGTTCTCAAGCGACTCATCTTTTTTTTCTTTTTTCGCTGTCATTTTCTTCGGCCTCAGCTATCGACCATCTGTATGTATGTTTGGAAAAATCAAGTATGCGAAGAGTCGAGTGAATAAGTTGGGCCGGTTGCTACGGTACCTTAATTTTGTAACGTGGCGAGTAACCGTGTCTCTTTGTTTGAAGACGGCCTTCTCCAGCAAAGAAACCGTGTACCTCTCATCTCATCATATCCAGCAGGTGGCCAACGTTCTTTGCTTGTTTTCCTGCTCAACCCTTCCACGCTCGTTTTTGTTCATTTTGTGTGACAACTCGCCGAGTAGGCCATGTTTTCGTTCCGGAAGCGGCCCAGAGCCAACAGCGCAAGCAGCGATGCCGCTCCGCTGAAAACATCCCCGTCGCTCCCAGAGCTCAGCCCTCAAGGCATCCCGTGGCCAGAGAACCTGGTAGACGTCTCAGTCTTACGCGAAGCCCCCCCAGTCCCAGACCCTCACCCATACCAAGGTGCGGTCAGAAGCTCTCTCAACTCCCTCGACCATGCCCCCATTCCTTTCCATAAACCGTTTCGGTTTCACTCAGGTCAATTCCCCGAGACACCAAACGGGAAGGCTAGCAAAATTTCTTCATTGTACATGTCGCCCCACCCCCCCTCTGCATTCGAGGCGTGGAGAAGTCCATCCAGCGCTGGCGCTACGACCCGCCGGACCCAACGTAGGAACCGTACCCCGCCAGCTTTCAACCTCATGGTTCATTCCTTTTCTTCAACGCTTCTGGTTGCTCAAACCTGCGTCAGGTCGTTGGTGCCCGTGGCACCGGCAAAACATCCCTTTTGCGCCTGTTACTTGAGACGGCCGATCTTTCCCCCACAGCCACTGGGGGGCAGCACGCTGCTCTCGAACATTTCTTGCAAGACGGACTCAAGCACACGCAGGCTATCGACACTGCATGTGTTGAAATATGCGAATCCCGCTATGACCGCATACTGCTCACGGTCATCGATACCCCGGGCCTGGATTTCACACCAGGGAAAGAATTGGGCGTCGAACGTCAAGTCACCAATATCATCAAATATGTCGACGAACAATATGCTACCACCATGAATGAGGTTGGTACGCATGCATCGCGGTGAACTACCTACAGGCTAAACTCTGTTTAGGAGTCCAAAGTGGTCAGACAGAGCAGAGGGGATCAACACGTGCATCTGTAAGAGGCGCTGGTCGCTCACATTTGGCATCACATCTGACCCTTCCAGGTGCATCTTCATGATTGATCCTACTTTGACGAGGAGTACTACTCGCGGACAGATCGCGCATGAGAGGTCCGCTTCCGAAACTACAGTCTCTCCATCTCCGGCCGTCGATCAGCCCGACGAGTATTCCGGTGATGTTATGATGTCACTCGTCGAACTGCGCGTGATCAAGCGCCTTTCGGCCCGTGTCAACGTACTTCCTGTTATCGCCAAGGCGGATTCCCTCACAGACGAAAGTCTGTCTGCAGTGAAGATGGCTGTACGCCAAGGGTTACGAAATGCTGGCTTGGGCTTTGGAGTGTTTTCCACACCAAACCCTAAGGAAGAGCCCCATCCCCCATCGTCCTCTCGTGAAGAGGTTGCAAACGGTTTGCACAATGGAGTCAATGGTGTAACCCATCGCGCCGAGAATGGCGACTCCAGCGTCGCTGATGATGACACCGAGAAGGAGAGGGTTTCGCGCGCCGTGATCACACTGAAAGGGGCTCGCACTGCCCGTTCCCGTTCCCGATCACGTCGGGACCTCTCATCTATCGCGCAAGACGAAAGGGAACCTCAGTACCCTGACGAGACCGAGGAAGAAACCATTGCTAACATACGCTTCTCGGCAAAAGCAGTCACAAAGACCAACCTCGAGACTTTGCTCCCATTCGCCCTCATCGCTCCGGAATCTTTGAGTTCCACAGGACCGCTGAGGTTGTGTGCGGCGGCCGCTGATTCGAAACAGTCCCCTGACCAAGAAGACACAGAAAGGACCGCGGACCCTATGGAAGCGGCCACGACCCCAGATATCCCATCCCGCAAATCAACTGTACTGACTGCTCCACCAGAGAGTCTGCAAGGCATGTTCACAAGGAAGTTCCGATGGGGGACTGTTGACGTACTGAACCCTGCACACTGCGACTTCGCTGCGCTTCGAACGGCGATCCTACTCACTCACATGAAGGTCAGTTACTCTACTTTACGTGTCTGTCATACCGTTCGAGGATATAATGCTCATATGCTCGATGAAAACGGCAGGTTCTCAAGGTCTACACCCGCGAGGTTCTGTATGAGAAATACAGAACTGAGAAGCTTCTCGCAAAACGTGCCACTCGGAATATAGGTCCTGAGGAAACGAAACGTCTTTTCGAAGGTGGGCTACGCCGTGCTCTCCTGATGGGAAAAGCGTGTTGATGCACCCACTCAGATCTCGGGCTGTAGCATATATATTTAGTGTCTCCTGAACAGTTATGCTCTTGCTTATCATCCCTTCTTCCTCCTTTCGATATTCCCTTCGGATTGGTGTGTTTGATTCAGTGCCTTGCCCTTTCGCCTATCATGGCAATATGTGTGCCAACTGGTGTAGTGAAGATTCATGTTTTTTCTTGCCTCACTTCTGCGCATTGCAATGCATGCCAAATCGCGTACTTGTAACACGTTCGTTCGATACATCTTGCTTCTGGAAGTCCTATCCTGCGGACAGAAGTCTATTTTCACGAGAACCGGAAGGAACTACAAGTGTGAGGACATCAACCCTAGCGCGTCCATATCTCTCATGCACAGTGGCTGGCGAGCTGGTCGATTTCTTCCGCCGTCGTTCCATCCAACCGATGCAAGAGGTAGTCGACCTTGGGATGTCGTTAATCGATGTGATTATGATATCGATGCAATCAAAACGCACCTCGACTTCCTTGGTAAGGGGTATAATATACTTTTCATACAACTCCACGACCCCATCTACATCTATCTTGGCAGTGTCCTTCAGATTGGAACCCGCGATTGTGTCGCCATCGGGATTGAATTCCTGTGCATACGTGGAGGCCTTCTTGCGTAGACGCAAGAGCAGCTTGCGCTCCACCTCAGGTTTCGTTATCAGCGCTTCAAGCGCTTGCCTGTTCGGTTTGAGAATGTGAGGAATGAATGCGGCAGGGTCAGCTGAAAATTTCGATTCCGACACGAATTTCCCTGAAACAAGCAAGCCGTCCGGCATCAATCACCCTTGTCGCACGAGGAGAGATACGCAAGGCTGGAGAGATACCGTAATGGACGCGTTTGCTGATGGCTTGCAGAACCTCGATGTCAATGGTGGCAGCACTGCCGTAGTTGCCATCGTCCTTGCATTCGTCATCATCGATCGCGCCATTGGGGCGTTTAAATGCAGCGAGCGCCAGGGTCGCCCGTCGAGTGATGAGTGGCGCGATGTCGCGCATGTAAAAATCCAGGATCTTTGGGTTTACATTGATGTCGTTCGGGTAAAGGATTCTTGGGAAGACGAGCGGTTTCAGCACGGGTTCGGGAAGATCGCTCGTGAACGGATACTCGTCCGGACTGTGCAAGTCGTGATACAGACGGGGAAAACATGGGCGAGATAGCGATGATGCCCATACCTAGTGTATCGGCGCGCCTTGGCTGTGGGGCAGTGAAAAGTGCATATAAGGAACACTATGGTCGTGCTTAGGATCCAGGATGGGAGACGCACCATGGAAAGCTTCGGTCTCTTTCAAGAACCACTGCAGCCAAGTGCCGTCGAAACCCAGCTCTTTGAGCTCGGGAAATGCACCTCGGACGTACATCCGCGGATTGTGGGCGAACTGGGCGCGCTCAATCAGGTCGAAGATGATGGTGTCTTCAAGTCGGACTAAGATCGATCGGATGCGATCCAGAGAAAGGGGGTTCTGCTCGAGCATAAAATTTTGGGACAGCATGTCGACGTCTACACGCAAAGGGGACTAGACAGTAGTGAAGGTGTTTCGAGGCAAGGACTTGAATAACGGGGTCGGATTGGCGTCGGTGTAGTGCGATAAAAAAAAAAGCATCGAGTCTAAGGGAGAAACAACAATGCCAGAACCGCTTATCTGCCGCTGTCACGGTAGGATGCGGCGACAGCGACATACCTCGGTTCCGGACTCGAACCTCTGTAGACACACAGCCTTGACAGCGACCGCGCAGGCAATCGAGGTACCCAACGCAATGAGACCACGCTGCACTCGAACTCGGCGACTCCTTGTCGGGATCAAAGTTTTCCATCTCAACTTGCAGCGTGTCTGAAGAGACCGTCGATTGGATTCCCTCTGGCCACTTCCCGTCTTTACCACCTCTGCACGCCGGTAGGGTTCAACGGTTCTGCACGTCCAAATGAACATTCCCACTAATATATCGTTTTACCGGGGGGGGGGGGGGGGGGGGCGGGCGGGGGGCGGGGGCGGC
>JBBPKC010000013.1:60452-84005 GCA_038089055.1 Tylopilus aff. balloui | reverse complement strand
GAAGTCCAAATTTAAATTCCCCACTAATATATCGTTTTACCCCCCCCCCCCCTCCCGTTCCCAACTGGGCGCACCTCTCCGCTTCAGCACTAGATGTCCAGCGAGATGTCAGATCGCGACAGGGAACCTTGTCACTGGCATTAGTCAATTCTGTCAAGCTTTTGACAACCAAGGAAGACCGACTGGCACAACTCTCGATCCTGGAGATGGCCAAGAAAGCTATGGAAACCATCGGGGAAAGGTGCATCTAAGCAAAGACTACATTATAGGGTGATCACAAGCATCGACATATTGATTTTCCTTATGGCAGGCGATACCGTACGAGAGCAGGACGCATGCGCATTGCATAGACGAGATGGGTATTGGAAATACTCCTTCCCGTCGGTTCGCCATGCCAGCAACCATTGAAGTTACAAGACGCATTGACCCTGGCGTGGGCCTGTCAGGCTGTTCCTTCAAGGAATACTTGACGCGGAGTCTGTCAGCATGTTGCCAACAGGCCATGTGTCAAGTGCGGATGCTCCAGAAGCTTTCACACTGCAATTCATGGTCAAGAATCCATCCACTCCAGTTCTGAAGGTTCACTGTGCCCTTGCCCACTAAGGCTGCACATGCAAAGGATCAAAGGTGAGGGGCTTTTTTGTTCGTGGGTATTGAGATTGGAAGAGGTTTTCACCCAGCTGAGAAAGATGGTAGATGAATGAGGAAACTTCCAGTATCAAGCTGCTACATGTCAAATGTCATCAGGGGCCACTATATGATGGATAGTTTACTGGTGTCACATTTGACACTATTGATAACTTCCGCTTGTTTCTATACAACGGACTCGAGGAAAGTATCTAGAAATTGGTCATATGATGCATTTACAGGACCAACCTTGGGTGATGCCCATGGAGATCTCAATATTCTAGCAAGTGGAGATGAGATAGTAGGGATGGTTGACTGGGAATTTCTGGGTGATATCCAATCTATTTTACCAGGAACACACATAGCATGTTGGCATGTCTCCAAGCCAATGTACAGAACATGTGGTGGAAGAAATCAGACCAGCCACAGGAGTTGAAAATTGAGGCAATTGAGATTGAAATATTTGAACCCTTCCCCTTGGTTCTGACGGTAAATAGCTTCCATAGTAGGATACCACACAGGGGTATTAATGCCATCCGTCGCGCATCGACAAACCTTCACTCCAAACTCCACCATGGCTCCACCCGCAGCGACTCTCCCCAACACTGTCGACCTCTCCATTACCAACCCTACCAAGAAGAATGGCACTCCAGTAGAGACGACCCAATGTGATGTCTGCGAGGACTATCAAGGCAACTATCGGTTTGCTCCGATCGAGGAGGCTCAGGTTTCGAGGGCTATGATCAAACGGTTGGCAATTCCATCATCGCATCTGAGCATGCATCTCACCTGCTTGTGTACAGCTACTTCGACATGATGTACGAGAGAGCCGTATCGGACGTAGTCATTGTTGGTGCTGGAAGCGCCGGCCTGTCTTGCGCTTACCACCTTGGGACTAGCCGCCCCGATCTCAAAGTCACCATCGTGGAAGCAAACGTGGCTCCAGGCGGTGGGGCTTGGCTTGGCGGCCAATTGATGACACCGATGGTAAGCGGATGTCTCTCCAGCGGCTCTCGACGATAAATATTTCAATCGCAACAGGTCGTCCGCAAGCCTGCAGATAGGTTCTTGCGGGAAATTGGAGTCCCATACGAAGACGAAGGTGCTTTCGTGGTCGTCAAACACGCCGCCCTCTTCACCTCCACGATTTTGTCTCGCGTCTTGGCCCTCCCGAACGTTGTGATGATGAACGCAACCGCCGTAGAAGATCTTATTATTCGCAGGGACTTCCAGGACCGCCAGCGTGTCTCAGGAGTTGTCACAAACTGGACGCTTGTCTCGCTCAACCACGACACACAATCTTGCATGGACCCCAACACGATCACTGCACCTGTTGTGATCTCGGCGACCGGTCATGACGGTCCTATGGGTGCATTCTCTGCGAAGCGATTGGTCAGCGCAGGCTTGTTGAAGGAACTCGGGAACATGAAAGGGTTGGACATGAATCGCGCCGAGCCAGCGATTGTCAACGGCACACGCGAGGTCACTCCTGGGCTTATCATGGCGGGTGAGTGGCGATCGTAAAGTTTAGATTGTACTGTGACACCTGGGCAGGAATGGAGTTGTCAGAGCACGACGGGTCGAACCGGATGGGACCAACCTTTGGGGCGATGATAGCGAGCGGTATCAAGGCTGCAAAAGAAGCAATCAAGATTTTCGACTCTGTGAAGGTCGTCGAGGGCAAGGTCGTTGCGGTCCACCAGTGAGGAAGGTAGTAAAACGACGTTGAAGTCGTAGAGACGAGTTGAAGTTGTACCGCGTTATGTAATTGACTGGTCCTGGTCTACACTGCTCATGTCGCACACCGCAGAGAATCCGAGAGAGCATGCACGCGCGCTGGTCCATCTCAAGGACAGCATCGAGGCAGAGATCAGTCTCCAGCTCTCCATACTCAGAGAAAACAATTGTGATATGACAACCCCCCTCGTCGACGCAGAAGGCTTTCCACGCGCCGACATGGACGTTTATGCGATTCGCTCTGCTCGGGCGCGCGTAATCGAGCTGAGGAACGACCTCAAGTATACCATGGACGAGATCGAGAAAGCACTGCAAAAGGTGTACGATCCTTCTCTCGCGCCTCCTGCTCCTCCACTCGCGGCGCCCACATCACCTGCCGCTATGTCGTCGGACGCTAGCACCGAAGAACGCTTGTCCCCGTTTGCCAAAGTGGATGGCGTCGCACCAGGGAGTCCCGCCGCTCAGGCGGTATGCTCGCTGTCTTCTCTTCCAAGTCGCTCTGCTTGACACACACGCAAAATAGGGGCTGCGTCGCGAAGACCTCCTCATCAAGCTTGCTCATCTAACGGCCGCCTCGTTCTCGACTTCCTCTCTACCCTCTCTGCAACCTCTGGCCGACCTCGTTGGTCGCAGCGAAAACGTACGTTACCTAACAGTGATTTGTCTGCGCGGTGGTATTTTAGCCGGTGTGTGTAGCGCGAACTACGTGTACAGGTACTTCGCGATGGACAGGAGTTGCCGCTGCTATTGACCCCTCGGAGTGGTTGGGGAGGCCGGGGTCTACTCGGGTGAGGTCATTTGTGATCGCCATGAATCTGTATACTGAGTTCTATGCAAGGTGCCACATAGTCCCTTATCGTCCGTCATAAGCTAACACTTTTCCATGTTGGTGGGTGTATGAGAGAACCGGAAACCATTGACTGAATGCGTCGCGCTGGCGATTGCTTTGTAACAGACAGAATAACGAACTTCAGGACGCACTTCGCATGTAGCCAGCACAAGAGAAATGAATTGTAGCAGAGCTTCATGCTAGAAGTGATACGTTCGCAAACGGTGTTTTACGTCGAAGTACTGTTCCTACCACCAGGGGTGTTTCTCCTCCACTAGGTATGTCAGTGTACTCGACAATGGACACACTGGTGTTCAGTCAGTATCCAATCTCAACGCCTTCACGGGAAATCATTGCGCCCTTTCCTGCCGCGCCATCAGGAGCGTCAGGATCCACCCTCCATGCCGAGGCCAAGAGGATGTATAGCTTCTTGGACTGTCGACATCATATAGTTCTCAGCAGATCTGGTACACGAAGCATACCTTGTCGCAAATTCAGAGCAGAGTCATGCTCACTCGCTCTCGGTTGTTTAGAACGATACCGGGATGATATTGGAGTGATCTGACCAATTCTCTGATACGTGAAAAGGTGCGTCCTTACCTTCAGGGTTCTCTGCAGATCGCTGCTGAACGCTCTTACAAAAGGGACGTCCTTGAGCGACTCGCCGACCACCATTGATTGCTTCAACCCGGCTTCGCTGAGCGAGACGTCTGATTGACCTTGTAAGTTCCGCGTTCGTTTCACTACGTCGCACGACGTAGACACGAACTTGACCAACATCGGAGTAGATCAGCAACTGAGACGTCCAAGGTTTGGTCAGAGTTGCGACTCCTACGATGGATTAGGGAATAGATCAAATCCTTCAGGATGGGCCATGCATGCACTGGAATGAAAGTTCCAGATGGCTAATGTCATCGCCCTAGTGAACAAAAATTATCGGTGTTGTGCGATTCTCAATTTTGCAAGAGCGGTGATCAACAAGCAGGTAACGCGTCGATTTTCAAGCCACCTGCGTTGTGAGGCAAGTGCGTAGAGAGCTCCGAGTACAGATTCCTGAACACTACCAACTTGCGTACTATAGCTTGGGTCCATATGCAAGCTTGTTGTTCATAGAAATGCGTTCTCTGTCATGTCCTGTAGCAATTTCGAGTACCTCCCGGAATGAAGACGATAAACCACCTTCGTCCACCCATCGCACGAATACTTCGGCATCTACATCTCGATCCGGTGTACTTGTGTTGTGTGACCACACTGCGTGTTCAAGAAGCATTGCTGCTGAGGCAGCGTGACCCACCAACGTCAGACCGAGCCGGGGGAGCAGAGGCGAGATCCTCGTGGGATGACGGTAGATTTCATCAATCGTCTGGAAAGCAGCTTCGACGGCTTCCAATTGTGTTCGCACTTTGCTCCTGAGTTCTGGTGGGCAAGAATGGAGGATCTGAGTCCCCCACTTTCAGATAGGTCAGTCCAACTCGGGCGTTTTGTGACTGTAAAAGATGCACTGACGTTCTTGAACGCCCTGAAAGTAGCTGGGTCGTTGGCACTACGCACGAGGTCCAAGGCAAGTACGGCGGTTGTACCTTCCCAAATCCTCTCCACTAGGGCATCACGGATAGATCTATCCAGATGCAGTCTGAGTATGAACCAACTGTCGCGTGGAATGCGTGGTTACCTCCCGATGCCCACCTCTTCCATGTAACCCATTCCCCCAAGAGCCGTCATGCTCTCTTCCATAGCTGAAACGGCCCTTTCCGCAGTAAAGGCTTTGACGACAGCTGTCAGAATCCTCAGCAGTGACCCATCATCCTTACTCGCGACATTGCTCTCCACTTTTCCGATGAACAGGATTGTGCCAAATACGAGGTGGGTCAGGGCACGATAGACGAGACCGATGGAGGCCAGCTGTGCCACATGCGTTGCATTCTCCGCTAGCAGTTGTTTACCGCCCGAGATTCTTCTGACCTTCGAGTAAGCCGTCGCAATCTCCAGACACTTGCGCAAGTGACCCGTCCCAGAAATTGCGCTATGGATACGGGTAATGTATAGGGCAGGAAGGATATTCCTGACACCGTGATTGAGCGAGCCGAGGAGGTAAGCAGTCGTCGACTTCAAAGACAGCTCGGCGGTGGGTACCATGTGTGTCCCAATCTTGTTCTTTAGTCTGTGAGTATAGACACCATTGCTGACTGGGGACGGGGAGGGTTCTCCAGATCGTGGGACGAGCGGCATACGTAAAGGAACTAGGAACAGCGAGAGCGAACGCGAACCATCTTTGATGTCCCTTGTACGTGCTAGTGCGACCGATACGTTGCTGTCAGTAGCACTCGAGAACCATTTAAACCCGTCCAATCGGTACGCTGGCCACATCTGATCCCCGGAATGTTCAGTTGGAACGGCAATCGTTTCGGTGAGAGACACGTCTGAGCCACCTGGACGCTAAAGCTCGTGTAAACTTACACGCTGCGACGTAGGGGGGCTAGGACCTGCCTCCGTCATCCATTGTCCCGATGTAAAAGCAAAAGTCGGATCACGACTGTCAACTCATGAAAAAGTTGCTCGAATCCCATGATCAATTCGAGTACCTTATGAGACGAGGGAGTAATTTGGCCTTCATCTCCGGGGTACCTACGAGCTCAAGGACTTGTCGATGAGCATTCGTCAGTGCATCGGCTATACTACCTCGAATGTGAGCTCACCCCTGGCGCACCCGTCCGTCATAGATATCGGGCACCCGACCTGTAAATACGCGCGTAAATCCAGCCGACTGCGCGATAGTGTTGACCCGACTCACTACATGGGAATCCCCAACGAGCATATGCAACTTGGCGAATCCGTATATCCTGCTAAACTCGCCGTACTTGCGCTCGTAAAAGATGCCAGGTATGCCTTCCTCGAAAAAGACACCTTTCAGCTCCTTCCATGCTTCCGAGGTGTGAAGCTGATCGACCCTTTGTCCCCAGTGATCATACTGGGTCAGGCGTGGAGGTGTGGCGCGCTCACTGATTGCACGGATACCTCGAACAAGTCAAGGACTGGCGATTAGCGTCGGGAAAGGAACTCACTTGTGATCACATCTGTGCCAAGACGCACGAGGTCGAGTTCGATCTCGTTGGCTATCCTGATTATCTATGGTCAGGGGAGAGCTCAGTCACCAGAGTTCTCGTACTTTGGAGGCAAAACTCTCTTCAGTAATCCAGGTACCACTGGATCGCTGAAATATGCATTCCGCTCAGTGAACTGAGTCTACAAGACAACGGTTGCAATCAGCTAATACGACGCGACTGGTCGACCTACCAGCTGAAATCCGTCTTCTACTCGCATGATGCCTTCATACAAGGTGGTCTCTTAGCAGGTTGGCGACATGATTCATGAGTTCGAGCGTGTGAGTTATGACATTACAGTATTGTCAGGCGTGCAACTTCACCTTCAGCAAATGTCCTAAGTATGAAATGGACAGCCACTGTGAGCACTCAAGCTCAAGCGTTAGCATGATATAGATACAACGTCCGTAGCACACGGATAATGAATATTGAAAGATCAGAAACCGAAGAATAGTCCACTACTCTACTCCAAAGCCTTCCGTTTCCCTATGAAGAATTAGTGGGTGATCCTGCCCGGGGTACAGAATCCGACGTACTCAATAGCATATGTTAGTTTCCTTTCCAAACTCTCGTAATCTTGGTAAGGGGGAAGCTCGATCCTGTTGAAACATGTGTGACTCCGAGGCAGTTGGGAAGGATCCCCAGACTTGTCGATCGTGAATCTCCTGGGCCCATCTGATCCTTGAAGGTCCTTGAAACCATTGACAGGAACTCGTGAAGTCCCAGTTGCAAACTGCAGCAGACGAGCCTTGCGCTCAGTCGGCCAGCTGCGGATGCATTGCCAAAACCACTCGATAACCTGGTCCGTCTTCTCATAGCCGCGGTAGTCGGTATATGATATCCAATCGTCCCTGCAACCAATTGGATCAGTCCTGTCGGCTTTTTGCCACAATGTCCTGACGCGTACGTGTCGATCTCTGACATGCCACCGATCAATAGCTCCAACTCTCGATCATCAAATACGTCAATCAGTTCCGAAGGTATAAGCTCCCTAAATCCTCCCACGAGTGCAGTTGTTTGTTCCTTTATCCTGGTCTTGGTGCGGTACTCAACGACAGCATCAACATACTCCCTTTTGTTCTCTTCGGTGACGGTAATACCGGCACCGCCGGGCTTGAGCTCTACTTCAATGATTTCTCCAAAGCGGTCCTCGGTTACTGAAAAGGTCTCGTCAAGAACATCAGTAATGTCGTTCTTCCTGAGAATCAGACGATTGCGGTTAGCCAATTCCACGAAGAGGGGGAACGGTCATACAGCATCCACACCAAACTCCGATGGAGATCTGCGTCGACGGCCTCCAGGTCCGAAAGAAACATTTTCTTGCCCAGGATCATCTTGTAAAAGCTTGGAACGAAGTAGGCGTCCAGGAACCGTCTGTGGTATATGGCCAACCCCATGATCCTGCCAATGAACTTGAAGTAACTCAAGTGTTCAGGGTTGATTCCTGACATCCAATTCATCTGAAGCGTGTAATTGTCGTGTGCGGAATATTGAAAGAGCCCGTATGACGGATCAAATATCTCATGAGAAATCAGGAAGAACCACTCCCTAATGAAAAAGTAAGTGGTGAACCAGGAATAAGCAGTTTGTCATACCTGGAGACTCCACCGTAGTCCAGACCATCCTCACCCTCGAACCTGATGACCAACCTCTTCTTCATGTCATCGCCACGCATCTTCATCACCGTACCAAAGCTGTCTTCCAGGACCCGGCTTCGCCGCAGCTTGAGCTCGCATTTGCCTTCTTTCATCCTCATGGAGGGTTGACTCCGGAAGTATATGACCTTTCGTCTATAGTCACGCTTGTACTGAGGGGCGTTCGAATCTAGGTTGCTGGGTAAACGGGGGTCATCCCATGTCGTTGTGCGAGTGTTGTGGTCGACAAAGTAAACTCGACCTGTTGATGTCAGCCTCATTTCCCATCCAGATGGGAGTGGGCCGAGGTTGGTATTGGCTGTAGCAGAAGCGGACGCGGCTGCAAGGGCAACTTGGGAGGATCGGGGATCATTCCATGTCGTCGATCTCGTACGGTGATCGACAAAGTATGGCCGCCCTTCAGGAGTACGACGTTCCTCCCACCCTTCTGGTAATGGGACATCGGCATAAACGCCACTGGAAGCAGAATGTTGTGGTGGGTGGGATTGCGAACGGGACGATGACGGCGGGCGCTGCGGGGCGGCTTCTGATGGAGGAGCAGGACGATGCCACGTGGTAGAACGGGTGTTGTGATCAACATAATATGATCTTCCGTTGGGGTCAAATCGACGTTCCCAGCCATGCGGGAGAGGGCCGATTTCATCTCGATGGATGAAACTATGGGCACTGTCGACAGGCGAAGCCCCAAGTCCGCTAGGAATACTTGATTGAGGTCTGAGTGAAATGGACGTCTGTGGGACGGGAGAGAGACTGGGGTCCGCAGAAGTGCGGGGTCGGTTGAGGGACGAGGTCTCAGAAGGTGAGAAGGAAGACATGGGCGAATGACGAGGGCTGTGGAGTGATGGTTCTCGTCGCAGGGAAGGGCTGCTCCTACGTTGACGCAAAGCCGAAAATGCTGTATCTGAAACCTGTAGAGCAGGAAGGGTACCGAGCGCTTGCTCACTGCGGATCCGTGATCCTCCGATATGTGGTAGCGAGAAGGAAAAAAGGAGCTTGCCGTAGACTTGCGTACCACTCGATGATTGGGTGAGATCTCTGCTGATGAGGCCTTGCAGGGAGAGTGAGAAGAGGCACGAAGAAGGGGGCGCGGAAACGGATTACCGTGACCGTTTGCTGAGTAGACAAGTACTTCGTCTCCGGCCAATCTAACGAGGCCGAGAAAACCCTGGTCCCTCTTCCTGAACCTCTTCTGGTCGAATATCTGGATGACTATGGAAGAAGAACGACGAATGGTGCTGTGTGGCAATGGTCAGGAAGGTGTACGGAAATGGAAAAGAAGACTTGCATGTCGAAATGCTGGTTCCAGGCCGGAGAAAGGGTACGCTTGATTGCGTTTGTGGTATAAGTCTGATCGCCGTCGACGGAGACGACGGCAAAGGGGTCTGGGAGACTGAACACTTCACGCTTGACGAGGGAGTTGGCGGCGAGAACTGGGAGTTATTGGCAGCGGCACACATCAAACAGTGATTAGGGTGTACCTGTGATTCGGACTACGGTGGACTGCTCGTCGGACGACATCGAAGGTGTTACAAGGACGAGGCACAGCGCTGAGTCGTCGTAGCGACCTCGTGTAGGGATACGTCACGTGATACTACCGTCAGGGGTCATATATCCACAACTCGATCCCTCCCTTTGCCCTGCTCTCATGGAAAACCTCCACGATGCTCAGGAAAGCTCGACGATTACCTTCGAGTGGACGCTACGAGGTCTCAAGTCCATTTTTGACGCAAGGTAGTGAACCCGCATCCTCCCGAGTTCCACTCACCAACCTTGTGTCTGAACAGCAAGGGAGAATCCAAGTCAAAAGTGACAAAGTCACCCAGGTTCGGTGGAGGTCGGTGGCAGGTGCGCTACCTTCTCCCCGCCAACCGTTCACAGCCCTCACGGTTGTCAGATCTTGTTTTACGCAAACTCCGGAACGGAGGGTGGAGGGTTCGTTAGCTTGTATCTATCCTGCGAGGTCGGTGGATCCAGCAAAGCTCGATCACCACCGCGTATGCACTGACACATCCTAGCCAACGGCGCAGGAAAAGGACAACGCCGTTGACGGAAAGTACGTCTCTGTCCGTCGCCTGCCAGCTTACCAATGTCTTTTGAATAGATGGGCCCGCGAAGGCGTCTTCAAGTTCAGTTTTGAACTGCGAGGGTAACACATCCACTGATTTCCGCATTTACTAGTACTCACGCGTTGCCGTCCCCCCAGCTTGGCGAAAACGGTACCGTTCAACATCAAGGAAGCACACAATCATTCATTTTCGTCAAAGGTCTGACATGCCTCTCTCCTTCTCAGGCCACCCCTCACCCCTCTTCACAGACTGCAAACTGGGGGTGGTATGATGCTGATATAGTCCAGACTTGTTTCATCTCACGACTTTTTCACAGGGCCCAGTTTGCTAGACGAGACCAAGTCTACTACCATTCTGCTCCAGTAAAGGAATCGGATGCGTTCTTGATCATCTGCACCATCACATCCTCCCCACAGCCTCCAATACAACCGCCGACTACTCCCACACGGCTCGTTCCGAAGAGCTACTTGGAGTGCGTTGGTGCACTTCTCGATGACCCACTCTACTCCGACGTCGAGTTCGTGGTTCCAAAGAGATGTAGGCCAAAGGAAAAACGAATCATATATGCAAACAGGAGAATACTCGAGCGTGTTGATTACTTCCAATCCAGTAAACGACTCGCTTTTTCCTCATGTAAAATGGACTCACCTCCCTAGTGTTTGGCTCCGGTTTTGTGGAAGCATCTACAGATGCTAATGTGGGCCATGTCCAGCCTGATCGCGACGAAGAAGATACTATTTCAGATTCTACTTACCTATTCCGCCAATTTGATGACTCGGACGACGAAGAGGATGATCTGATGTCAGATCTTCCAGACGTACCCAGTTTCGACAGCACTATCGAGTTTGATGCCTCAGAGACTAGCGCTGCTCACGCAACTACGCCCGTGGTCGGAGATAGTGCTGCCAGGCAAGCAGAAGGGACAGCGAACACAGAAAATACTGTTGTACTCTTAACTGTCACCGAAGGAGATGAATTCCACGATGTGAGACCAAAGCTCTCGCACCCATCTTCCCCAAGAAACGGGGACGTTTCTCTGATGACAGATTCGGGTCACATCTATTTGTCAGGGAAACCTGCAGTTCCAGGTCCAAAGAAGATGCAGGTTATTGTAGGCGACGTCGCTTATGCGACGTACAAAGCTGTCCTTTACTATGTACGACATCACTCCTACACACATGATTTTCGCTCACCAGTTGTCGTAGATATACACAGACGTAATTATTTTCGCACCCCTGTCGTCTTCCTTCACTGTCGCCCCAACATCGAAAAGGTTGACGGATACAGCAACGCCATCTGACAGCCAGTCCAGCTTACACGACGGTCCGAAGGCTTCTGCACACGTCGATAGCCCAACGTCAAGACGAGAATGGATCAAGAGGTGGCAACAATCTCGACCGGGGCGACCTGCACCCTGCTCTGCGAAAGCGGTATATCGTTTGGCTGACAGTAAGTAGAACCTAACATATCCCATCACCTAGTCCCTGAGTCTTTAGAGCTCGGTCTCTTGGAACTGAGAGAGAGGGCATTCCAGGTGCGAGGTGTTACGCGCCATTGGCGATGTTCTAACCGATCTGCATAGCACATCCAAAAGTCTCTTACTGTGGAAAACATCCCATTCGAGGTGTTTTCTCCCTTCTCGGCCACTTTTTCCGAAGTACGAAAGATTCAAGTGAACTACTTTTTGGAACACTGGAGCGAAATTCGAACCTCTGAGGCCATGCGTAATGTATGGCGTCAGATTCGCAATGGAAGACACCCAGGGTTTGAAGAAGGTCTGTCGTTTTTGTTCAATTGCATCCCAGTCGCTCACGGGGTGCTGTTCAGTGTGGCCCTTCATTGCCCTCTACCTGGAATTCAATCCACGCACAGGGCCGTTGACCGAAGCAGAATCGCCAGAGACCTAGTGTCGCAGTACATACGTTTTCCACACGGAGGCACATCTGTGAAATATTATAGTGATTTACATATATGATACAGCTTTGAAACGTATTTTCTTTCTCGCCAGACAAACACGCTTTTGTCGCGCGGTCAAGGACATGGTCCGCGTAACACGTTCAGTCGGTGTAAAGAGTTTCGAGGGTATCTGCGACACGTTTTAAAAGCACATGCACTAACGAATCCAGTTCAAAGACCGGCTCAAAGCGGAGCTATTCAACGCTCGTGAGACTGCCAAAGTCTGTCCCCGAAACGCTGCCATCGCCATCAGAACCCTCGTCCTGACCTTCTTCATCTCCGTGTTCCACCATCGTCCGTGAAGCCTTGAATGTACTGAGTTGCTGCTGCTTAGGGCTTGCAATTGAATACAAACCTGGTACCGCCCCTGTCCCTTGACGTGTGTAACCCTTTGAGTGTGCGAACGCAATCATGATTGGCGTGACGAATCACCGTTGAGGGGAGAGCCGAAAGAGCGGCTTGTAACGGGTTGCTGAGAAGAAGGCCCTGGCGTCTGGGTCGAGCGTCTTGGCGTGCTGGGACGGGAGGTGGATCGAGCGTCACGCCCAGCTGCGTGGTCAGTGGCTCGGCGGGCCATCTCCCGGGCGCGTGTGGGGTGAGGATGTGCAACCACCGGTGACGCGTGCCGTGGAGGGTGAATGCGGTCACCCGAAACGGATCCTAGGGACACTGCATTCAGGGAGGCGTCAGCAGGGACGAAGAGTTGTTGGTCCTCGAGGTCGGTGTGCTCCTGTAGTGCATCGAGCGGTTTGCGATCCACTGGCCGAGATGGGATACGATGGAGATAGCCAAATCTAATTCAAAATTATGTTCCGGTTGACCGTCGCAGAATGACAAATGGGAACGCACCCAAAAACACAACCAAGGAGCCCTTCCCCTCCCCAGTGACGGTTGGGAACAAGGACGACTTCTCGAAGGTTGCTGAAAGCGTGGTGAGCCTCGAGTAGTTAAGCGAACGTCCAGGTGGCATACTCAAAATCATACGAGTAAACATAGACCCGTAGGGGTTTATCTGCGTGCTGAAAAAACAGAAAGTCAGCGGGTGGATGGGTATGCGGAGGACACCGTACAGTTTCAACGAGGTCATAGAAATCGTTTTCGGCGCTGAGGACACCACCAGACCAGCCGATTATCCAGTCGCCGTATGGAACGAGGCCGGCACTCTCAGCAGGGCTTCCTTCCATCACTTCAAGCACATGCCAGACGTTGTCGGTTGCGGACTCGAATTCACACATGCGCATACTAAGACCAAGCAAGGACGGCTGTGGGGCGGTTTCAGAGTCTTCTAGCGGAAGAACCGCCTGTTGAGCGAGTGCCCATCCACGAGATGGTACGATGGGAACGACTGTCGGGAGAGGGTGGTGGGTGCGAGGGCTGCAGCCACGGGTAAAGATGACGGACCTCGTGTTTCGTGCGTCTTACCGCTCCAGACGAGAAGATTGAGAACCATTCCTTCGTGTTCCTCGACAATGCGTTCCAGCTCCGTTGCGTCCAGCTCCGTCCGGGCTGAGAAAGAATCGATGTCATTGTAACCTACGATGAAGTCAAAGAAGGGTTCGATGGATGTTTGGGATGCAGGAGAAGACGGTGTGACCCGCAAGACATGGAGGGCATGAGATGTCTGGGTTTGTGAGCTCGTAGATTGACCAGCACCCATTGTAGCAGACGGTGTCAGTGACCATGTTTAAGCGTACACGCTGGTGCAATCTTCCGAAAAAGGAAACCTCCTGATGCTGCTAGCCTTTATACCAGTTTTTGGATCTCATATCAGAGCTCCCTTCCAGTCGAGATTGACCCGTTTGTTCTCATCGCATACTTACTTTAGAGCCCTAAGTCGATTCAATACGTCCCGGGCGACTGGAATGTGTATGTTTACCTTTATTTACAATAGCTCCCTTTGTTTTACCAAATTCTCGTTCGCAAAAAGATCAGCGTGTGCAGGTCCGGGTCGCGTTCGTTCAGGGCGTCGAGATTCCCTGTCAAGACCTGGCTACAGCGGCATGCGGTGAGCAGTTTCGTTCATTGCAGAAAAAACCAGGACTTACCGCGCGCATTATCCAGCTAACGTATGTTACTTTGTCGCCATATCCTTCGAACGGTAGCTCTGTTTCTCCCCTGCGTTCCTCCCCGATATTCTAACCTATCAGGCAAGCAGACGACACCATCCCTACTCACAGTCACTCGTCGCCAAAGTCAGCTCGTCCCCTTGCCTGCGTCTGCTCCGCTGCACGTGATGAAAACCATGTTAGACGACCCGACTCCAGACACCCTTGACCAATCCCTCACGAATCCCGTCTTTGGTCCTTTCATAGAACACCTCGCATCAATAAAGTCCCCTACTGGCGCAAAAGCGGTTTCTTACCGACCTCCTGAAGCTATCTCCGTTGCTTTTACTTTGATCGACAAGTCCGTATCACTGAAGCGATATCGTGAAGCCTTTGAACTTTTCCAGACCCTTTCTGATTGTGGTCATGTACCTCCCGAGGCCCTCCTGGCCGAGATCCCATCTCCCCTCGCACATGATTTCGCGGTAATTGTGAGGTCTACACTCGCGCGCGCTTGCTTGCACTGGGACTGGCATTACCGTGGCGTTGGATTCATTGCATCAATTATGAAGTCGCAAGATTCGCTGAAACAGGATCTGGAGCCTCTTGCACTGGAGTTACTGCATGCTTCTCTCGAGAGGTGCTCTCCTGTGCAATTTAAAGCATGTGCTTGGCTCATGTGCCGTCTCGTGGATCCCCGCTGCGGCGTAATCATCCCCACAAAAACCATTCATCTCTTCTATAGCCGGGCATTGCGTGTGGGCGACCGCGAATCCGCTCACGTGTTCTACAGTCACACCCAGTCTCGTCGAGTCAAATCAATGAAGGAATACCCATCACCACAGGGCGCGTCGTTGACGTGGTTGATGACCTATCTTGCTGGGCAAAAACATGATGTGCATATCGCACGTTGTCTAGCTAGACAGGTTGTCCACGCGTCAGACCCTATACCTCGTCACGATCGAGGTCGCTTCATCGCCCTGACTGCTAGCCAGGGGTTCGCGACGGAGGCGCGTGCGCTTTGGGAGATATATTCGGTGGGCTATGGACGGGAATTCGTTGTTGGGAACGCAGCGACAATGCTCAGGATGGTCAGTCTATTCACTCGGCATAAACGGACGAAGCCGGGAAGAAAGATTGAAACGCGGTTTATGGATGAAAGGCAATCGGACTTGAAGAAGGCTGATTACTACCAATTTGCCCGTCAAGTTCTGGGGGCATTTCGGGACGCGATACTACCGCTGGAAGAAGCAGACCACTTCGACCTGAGCGCGCTGGCGCGGGGCTATTTCATGCTTGGGGAGATAGGCGAGGGGCTTTGTTTGTTCCGAGTTTTAATCGGGCGACGGGAGATACCAGACCGTCATGACATCAATATCGCGCTCACTGCGATGGCGCACCAGTCACCGAGGGCGGCGTATCAGATGGTGGATCGGATGTTGGACCAGGGGCTGCGGCCAGACGGTGTCACGATTGGCACTGTGTTGCACGAGGCGATCATGCATGGAGATGCCGAGCTGGTGACGGAAATACTCGGTCGTGCACGAGAGGCGGGTGTGTCGCTGTCATCGAAGACGATGGCGTCGCTGATTCAGACGAGTGTGACAGTCGGAGAAGATATGGACAACGAGCGGCTGGGGGCTAATGTTCGGCAGGCATGGGAAGTTGTGCGAACGACAGGGGAGTGGAGCGCTGTACATACGCCAAACGTGGGCAAGAGCTGCATCATTGCGTGCCTGCACCTGGAGGACCCTGTGATGGCATACAAGTTTTGGGCGCGTCTGGTGCGGGGAAAGACAGAGTGGGGGGACCGGGAGCGGAGGAGGCAGCGGCGGGCGATTGGAGACATGGTATGGCGACACTGCGCGGAGGGGAGACTCGACCCGGATCGGGCACGGACGATGCTGCGTGCGCTGGGGGATAGGCGGGAAGTGCAGACGACTACTTAATTAGCCAATGGAATAATGACGGATTACCAAAATGATGGTCCCAGCGAGTATCGACGTCGGTCTGAGTCCGAGTTTCGGCCGACAGGGGCACAGTTAACCCTAACCCTATCAACGCATCACGTGCAGCTAAAACCCTAGCACCATCGCGCACGCAGCACGACTGGTAGGTTCATCATGCCCTCAGGTAATGAAGGTGCCACCAGATCGAATCCGGTCCAGATCACAGAAGGTAAGTATGTCGCTGCTTCTGACGGGCGACGCAACCTTGTTCATTCACCGTACCGGATTCCCTTCTCGTAGATGAGGCTGCTGTCTACGATCGCCAAATACGACTGTGGGGTCTTGAAGCTCAGCAAAAGTGAAATACCTACCTATGCAAGGTATCCAGTTCGGAGTCTGACCGTCTGGCGGTACAGAATGCGAAATGCGACCATTCTAGTCGTGCGGCTACGGGGCACCGCAACCGAAGCCATCAAAAACATCGTGCTCGCCGGAATTGGAAAACTTGTTATCGTCGACACAGACAACGTCAGCGAAGAGGATCTCGGTACAGGTTTCTTTTTTCGAGATGATGACGTGGGGAAGAAGGTTAACCATGATCACCCTGTTTCCGTCATCCATGTAGTACTAAACTGATATCTTGTTCGACAGAAAGTCGATGCCGCCAAGACCCGGGTAGAGGGCCTAAATCCGCTCGTCACTATCCAAGCAATAAGCCATGACGTGCTGCAAGACAGGGAGTCGCTTGACACACTGGTAACGAGTGTCGATCTTGTCTGCGTGACCGATTGGCACCGTGAAGGACTGGTGAGATATGCCTACGTGGTCATAGGCTCGTCGTCTTTACCATGCTGAGTGAGTGTGCCCCTCAGATTCGTATAAACGAGGTCTGTCGGCGTTTCGGGAAACCGATTTATGCTGGTGGAACTTTCGGCCTGCTGGGTTACATTTTCTGTGACCTACTCAAGCACGATTACATATCCCCGTGAGCATTCCCTGCTTCGGCCCAATCTATCGCTTAGCGTTGGGGTAGTGATCGGTCTGCTCCGAGCGACGCGCTCCGCAACTTGAAAACAAGCGTGGTGTACTCACCTTTACACATGGCTTTGCGCCATCGATGGTCTGCTTTGACGAGAAAACAGACAAAAGAGCTCAATCCGGCTGTCGTACTTGCAGTACTAGGTCTGCTGAATCAGACGTCCCCATAGCGTGCACTGACATGTAACGGGCAATGAAGCCATCTGGGAGTACCAGCACGCCCACGCAGGGAGGCTCCCTGAGAGCTTGGAGGAAGCACCACAGCTGTTGTCGATCGCCAATTCGTTGTTGGAGACATCAGATGTCAACAAACAAGCACTCGATACCATGCCACGGGAGCTGATCGAGTCAGTGCGACATTATGACTCGGAGCACGAACGCTGACACGGTTTGCAGAAGAGTGTCCACGGCAGCATCTCACGAATTTTCTCCGGTATGTGCTGTGGTTGGCGGGATGCTGGCTCAAGATATTCTGAAAGCGCTGGCTGCACGAGAAGCGCCGATAGCCAACTTCTTTGTGTTTGATGGAACGAGCGGTAGTGGGACGGTCTGTCGAATGAACATGTAGAATACGGACATATCCTTGTGGGACAGCCTACGTCGTGGGAGACGGTATCAGTCCAAGTTTAGACGGACACGTTTAGCGCAGCCAGCGGCACTCTCCATTCCCGTTCCATGTCTGTTCCTCTCCCCTCATCACCCATGCAACGCAGACCACCTCAGACCGCACAAGAGTACTACGCCGTTCCACAGAGTCCCCAGCCGCCAAATTTGCAAGGCTCACGGTCATCCTCCAGGCCGCCTGCGCGGTCAACCTCTCTCAGCAGCCAGTTTCAACCAGGCAGAGGTGCGATTGCGCAGGGTGTCGCCACCGGTGTGATTGGAGGCGGGTACGGTCCATATTCCGTATGTTGCGTTTCCTTTCTTCTCCATACTCTCTCAATCTTTCGTTTTGTAGTACAACCCTTCTACGGCTCGCGACAACGCTTTTCAGGGCTCCCGGTTTAGCGCCGCACCCTCAGAGGCCTCCTCCTTGAATGGAGCAGAGAAGGTACCCACCACAGTCGCGGCAAACTCCTCTTCCATACCACCGTATATGTGGGACACGAAGGATCCCGATCTAGACGACGCTCTCCATAATCCCGATCCCGTACAAGACGCAGCACTCAACAGTTCTTTCACCCTCTTCTCGGCTCGAGGGTGGGCAAACGTTACGACACTTTTCCTCCTCGTGTTTGGCTTGGTCACTCTCTTTGCTGGTTACCCTATCATCCACTATTATACGTCAGCCGAAAGCAAATCGGCTGGGTACAACCTCGGTGGCATTAATTATACTGGCCAAGTACCAAATCTTCCTGGCTTGCCGAGACTTGTCGACCCCGATACACCCTCATCCGCACGGTATCGGACCGGCAGCGACGGTAATACATATGAACTCGTGTTTAGCGACGAATTCAACACAGATGGTCGAACATTCTGGCCAGGTGATGACCCCTTTTGGGAAGCAGTCAACTTGCACTACTGGTAAGTCCCATCGACCGTAATAGAACCGACTGAACACTTATATCGTTGTACGTCCAGGCCCACGGCCGACCTGGAGTGGTACGAACCTCAGGTATGGGGAGACCCTAATGAAGTGCATTAATACCCTCTAACTGGCCTCTGGAGGCAATAACCACACAAAACGGGAAGCTGATGATCACAATAACCGAACAACCCATTAACAACTTGAACTTCATGAGTGGTATGTAACTGGTCCGTCCGGATTTCATTCATCTGCTGATTCCGTTACCAAGGTATGGTGACTTCATGGAACAAGTTGTGCTTTACCACCGGGTATATTGAAGTTAACCTCAGTCTGCCGGGGTCGTCTCAGGCTGCAGGATTCTGGCCTAGTGGGTGCTTTGTTTACCTTTGTGTCCTGTTGACTACTTACCATCGATAGGCATATGGACTATGGGTAATTTGGTATGTTCTTTTAAACCGATCGACCGCCCGGATCTTATGGGTGGGTTAGGGACGTCCTGGCTATGGTGGAACAACGGAAGGTCTGCATTTCTTTATGCCCCCCTGTCGTGACAGAACCCTTACTTATCCCTATTCGTAGGCACATGGCCATACAGTTATGACAGTTGCGATTTGGGAACACTTCCCAACCAAACATACGAAAATACACCGGCAGCGGCCACCACGGGTGGTTTTGATGGTGGCCCGCTGAGTTACCAACCTGGGCAGCGGCTTTCTGCATGTACTTGCCCTGGTGAAGACCATCCCGGCCCAAAGACCAGCAGTGGATACGTGGGCCGTGGTGTGCCCGAAATCGACATCTTGGAAGCCCAAATAGATTTATCTACGACTCCGTTCCAAGGACAAGTCTCCCAGAGTTTCCAAATTGCCCCGTACAACTACCAATACCAGTTCAACAACGCGTCACCAGCGACTACCGTCAATGATTCAGCGATCACCACCTTCAATTCATATAAAGGTGCTGTTTATCAACAAGCCGTGTCTGCCGTGACTTTCGTCGATAGTCAAAACTATGGTGGGCAAAATTATGCTACGTATGGGTTCGAGCACTGGTCGAACCCTAATGATCGGGCCTCCGGTTACATCACTTGGTATAGCCAAAGCGCGCAGACGTGGAAAGTAACATCGGCTTCCATCGGCGCCGATTCAACATCGCAGGTTAGCGCGAGGCTGATACCCGAGGAGCCAATGGTCAGTTCCTTGATTATCGTCAGGATGCGAGTTAGACTGATGCCTGGCAGTTCATAATCTTCAACCTGGGCATGTCTCGTGAGCTGGTCCCTCTCGTGCCGGAAAAACGCAGTCGCTGATTGCTTTACTAGCTTCATTCCAGGGGCAGGATTACCACGCTCTCCAATTCCCTAGTACCATGTATGTCGACTACGTTCGCCTATACCAACGGCAGGGGTTACAAAACGCCTTGACATGCGACCCTCCCGGCCACCCAACTGCCGCATATATCAACGCGTATGTGACGCTCGACGTCACCCGAGCAGGTCATCTAACTGGGTACACTCTAGACATCTAAACGCTTACAGCAATCCAAACATAACGACTTGGGCACAAGCCGGTTACCAGTTCCCGTTAAATAGGATGACCAACACGTGCCATTAACTGCTCCTGTTTCCCATCGGCTTTTCATGCCTATACCACGCACCAGGATATATCTTTCATACTGTACGATCACGGTTTATCGACTGGACTTCCACGCACGCTAGATACTCGGAACGTGCACATCCTATATGATTCATCTTTGGAAGTTTGGTTCCAGGTATTACCTCGTCGCTTCGCGTAGCGTTTCGGACAGCCTTGCCAACATTGCGTTGCTGAGGTGAAGTGGGAACTACAGACAGAATTAGCCTACACCCCCATGTCAATCCGTCTGGGTCTGGAACGAATAAAAAAACTTGCAGCTCACCTCGAGCCGTTCAAGAGGCCGACCATCCATGTCGCAGGTACAAACGGAAAAGGGAGTGTAACCAACCTCACCGCTTCCATCCTACACGCCTGCGGTCTCTCCGTCGGCACCTTCAACAGCCCACACCTCGTCTCCGTCCACGACGCCATCCTCGTCAACGGCAAGCCCGTCTCACCTTCCGCATACGACAATGCCCGCAATCTCGTTGAAACTGCAGACCACCGCTTCAATGCCGCCCTCACCCCGTTTGAGCTGTTGACCCTCACAGCACTTCAGATATTCGAAGCTGCCAAGCTCGATGTAGTCGTGATCGAGGTCGGGATGGGCGGTCGAGACGACGCAACCAACGTCATTCCGGACGACTGCGTTCTGGCGTCCGTCCTGACAGCAGTCGATCTAGATCACCAAAAGTTTCTCGGGGACACGGTCGAGTCTATCACGGAACACAAGGCAGGAATCGCAAGGCCTGGAAAGCCCTTCATTCTAGGAAAACAAAGATACCCTATCGTCGAGGTCACTACCAGACGCGTCGTCGAGTCGCCAGAGATACGTGCCCGTTTCATCACCACCGTCCCTGTTCTTCCACGGCATGTGACCGAGGAATATCTCTTCTCTCCCTCAAAACGGCCTTTTATCCCCCCCCCGGGACAGCCTTTCGAGTTTCATTCTACCGCATTTGCCTCGCCGATCTACGCCCAACTTCCGCTACACGGTGATCACCAGCTCGACAACCTGTCGCTCTCCCTGACTGTCATCTCTACCTTGATAACACACGCGCCAGCAGAGACATCTCTCTGCAACCTTTTCCGCCGGATCACAGCTGAAACTGTTCGTGCAGGGATAGAAGGTGCTTCTTGGCCCGGTAGGCTCACCTTCCACACGTTACCGCGTTCCGTGACAGGCTTGGCTATCGATCCGTCGGTCGTTTTGGTAGACGGAGCTCACAATGCCGCATCTGCGAAAGCCCTTGCCTCTTACATATCCAAGCTCGTGGCTCAGCTCAAGCCGAGGGCAAGATTGGTTATAACGTACATTGTCGCACTCTCGCGTTCCCCACCGAAAACACCTTTTGACACGTTATCATGGATCTTGTTGCCACATGGCCCTCAAGGATCGATGACCAGAGTGCGGGTTGCGGCCCTTCGGTTTACATCCCCAGAGGGTATGCCGTGGGTGACTTGCGTCGCGCCTCAGGCAATTCGAGACGCCGTCCGGCGGATAACTCATCTCGGAGACGAAGATGTGTGGAGTGCGCCAAACGATCTTCCCGTGGAGTCTCAGCTGCTGAGGGCGTTTGAGTGGACGGAGACTGGACGAGCTGCCCACACGGAAGAGAGTCTGGTCGTCGTCACGGGGAGTTTGTACTTGGTCGCAGATTTCTATCGGTTGTTAAAGTCGCTCGAAGGGTAATAAACCAGTACTTAGCCATGTATTAGCGTAGAGATGCGTGTTTGTTGTGCCATGACTTTCGGACATACCGTGTACACCCACTTGCAACTTTGCATTATACCGTCGACATCTTCTGACACGATCAAGGTCATTCTTCGACGCGCTCCATGACAGGACCTGGTCCTGACAGGCACAAGTCCATGATAGCGCTCGAGCAGAGTGGTGCCCCAATGAACCACAGGGACGCCTCTACCCCCTCGGAGTAAGCGTCTTGTCATCTCGTTCCCCCCCTCTCGTTCACTGCTTGTAGACCTCCCTGGAAAAACCAGCCAACCCTAGTACAAGCACCGGCTGTCGATGGTGTGAGAAACAACTCTCAACTCGTTATGCACTACACGCATCTTACTTCCGTTGACTAGCGTGTCCAGCGACGTCACCGCCCTCATGATAATCCTTACTCTCGGGGCTCAACGAACAACCTCCGTTCTCAACAACACCGCCGCCCGGGTAACCCTAACGTTTCGCAGACCGTTTTGGCAAAGTTTCCAGACGGGAGCAGCTTTGGCACCAAGCCGCGTTCCCAGAAGCGCCAGAAGCTCGATTTCTCATCTATAACATTCAATGACACACCGTCATCGTATGCTGGGGCACCTGCTGCCCATAGCAGTGTTTCTGAACCCGACATTCAAGTAATCGAATCGTCTCTTGTCACCAACAAGCACAGCAATCCTCTCCCAAATGACGCCGAGATTATTGACCTCGGCTTTAGTTCTGATGACGTTGGCGAGCGCGTCCCTCGTATCGCAAGATCATCATCTCCGGATCCAATTTTGCTCACCCAGGATGCTGTCCATCCATTCGAAACTCGTCCTACGAAGTACAGCTCATTCGCTCCGAACAAAGGCAAGGGTCGCGCTAGAGAACCACCAGAAGTTGTGGAAGCTTCGGAGGAGGACGAAGACATTTCCGAGTTTACGCCCCCTCCACTTGTGGGTCGGCCGTCCAAAGCCAAGAAATCACCGGACATACCTACGGATATCGTGCGTGACCGTAAGATATTCTTCGAAAGTGCACCTGCATCCACGTCAGTAACCAGCAGCCACCCTGTCCAGAAAGGGGTGAAATCCGTCGACATTATAACTGGAACGGTCGTCAGCAAGATGAGAAGGAAGGACGAGGTAAGCATAAGCTGACCACCGAACTACTGTCTCAACACCCGCACCTACTAGGGTGTTCTTGGTGACCAAAGAAGCACGGTAGCATTTGACCCCATCGGAACTTCGTCGTCTAACCTCTTGAACTCTGCACGCGAGAAGGAAAAGATAACTTTGCCGCTGGAAGCCTGGTGTTTAGGCCAACACCTTTTCCAACATTCCAAGGCCTCACCTCTTAAGCTATCGTACGAAGTCGCCCTACAGCGAATAAGCGTAACATGGGGTCGATCGCCTCCAGAAAATATTGAGTTTAAGCTCGATAGAGATGTTTCTTCGATGATGGTAATACATATTATTATCAGCTCTCTCAGCGGTGATAATCCTTACCAGATCGTAAACGACTTGAAAATGCCGTTGAGACAAAATGTCGTGGCTCGATTTCAAACTCTGCGAGGGCCTGCGTGGAAGCGCGCTGAATGCAGATACAAGGGATTTAAAGCAGGTGTGTAGGCACTGAGATGAGTCACACATCGCCCTGATGATTTTTCCAGGGGGAGACCGC
>JBBPKC010000013.1:47668-60353 GCA_038089055.1 Tylopilus aff. balloui | reverse complement strand
TGTAGGGAACCGATAACGCTCCTCTTCTCAACCTCGCAAGATCGGGATTTTTCCCCCACGGGCTACCAGAAACTCGTCACAGGGACCAAAAAAGTCTGCTCCGTTGAAATCATCAGGTCAGCGATAATATTATTTTGTGTCGAAGTATGGATTCTTAAATCCGCGTAGCCCATCGAAAGGCGCGAACGTTTGGGAGGTCGCGTCCCAGTGCGCTGCGATGTTTAAACGAACAGAACTTAGAAACAAGATGAGCGATCGCAACGAAGGCGTTTTAGATGAGTCATTAGCACTAACACGACCCGTTGCACCTTGTTCCTCGACCTCCGTGAAGACTGATCCTGAGCTGTGAGGTGAATAAAATCGTTTTGAATATTTGCTCATGTTTCTGTCTGTCAGCAAACCCTTGGACGGTGGTTCAGGTCCATCTATGTCACACCGCCGCTCTACGAGGCAGTCAGTAATCCGTTCACTGAGTGCGTCCCCCCAGCCTCCACCACTCACCCAGTTGGAGCCCGATGAAGTGTAAGTCCTGTACCCCTCTATGACAGTTCGACTGACGGTTACTTCTGTCCAGTGTTCTGGTGTATCCCCCATCTGGTACTGGAGCACTTAGCGTCATGCATAGCGATCTGAAGAGGCTGCAGCCTGAAGAGTACCTCAATGATACTCTCATCGAGTTCGGTCTTAAGTATGCACTCCCCACTAACTAACGGTCATGTGTCCTGAAAATTTAAAGGCTTTGGCTCAATGATCTTCGTGTAAGGGACCCATGGTTAGCGAATCAAGTCCATGTTTTCAGTTCTTTCTTTTATAAGAAGCTAAACAACAAAAAGAAGTTCGTCAATGCTCTTCGTGTGATTTGCACCTCTTCTCATAGACTGTCTTGCTCAAAGCCCAGAGGACGGATATAAAAGTGTGCGGAAGTGGACCTCTAAATTTGATATATTCACGAAAAAGTATATCGTCGTTCCGATCAATGAGAAGTACGTGCCCTTGCTCAAGATCTCTGCTGCTCACTCACCGCAGCTTATAGCGTCCATTGGTATCTCGCTATCATATACGAGCCCGGACATACCCTGGAACCGCCTCTACCATCTTTTCTGGCTTCTAACACACGAATGACACGGAAACGAAAGCAGGAACAGCAAAGTGTCAACGACCATCCAGAAATGCTCTCCGAGGCATCGCTGGAACGATTGAGCGCTCCAGCGCAGGTTAATACGTCCCCCGAGGTTCAAATGCGGGATTCGTCTCCGAATCTGGTGCATCCTCCTTCGGATAGCATGGACGTCGATGTAGATACCTCTATCACCGACGTTGTTTCGAACCGAACGTCTGAGGTCGCTGAAGTACTGGAACCTCCAATGACAGGGGAAGGCATACCAGTGAACCGGTTTTATGGAGCCACGTCCCGAGTAGGAGAAACGGAACCAGTCGTGATTCAGGACAATGAGGATAGTGGTGAGGATCAACAACAAGAAGCCGAAGTAGACAATATGCTGGCCGTAACGCAGTCTTCAACCGGTGGTGTACCTTCCCAGTGCGTTTCCCTCTAACAAGTTAGAACCGACACTCTGATCATCACCTTTCCAGGGCCTACATCTTTACCCTTGACTCTCTTGGTACCCGACACCCTCAAGCCATTAAAGTCCTTAAGCAATACCTGAAATGGGAGGCAAAAGATAAACATAACTTCGATGAAGTACGCGATGCGGTCGGCAAACAAGTTCAAGTGTGTCATCTCTCAGCATCGTGTAGACGGCAACATCTCATGTGTTCAGGTCCCTGTTCAACCAAATACGTGGGATTGTGGGATATATCTCCTTCACTTCGTGAAGGCTTTCATGAGCGCCCCATCTGGGTTCGTGGAACAAATTCTCTCCGTACGTGCCGTTCATCATTACTGTGTCAGGTGAGATAACAGTATAGTTTACAGACAAGAAGCACCATGCCAAGCTCTGAGCGTAAGAAGATGTGGCAGGACCACGAAATTCCACACTATCGGGACTATTTAAAATCCCGTATTTCCCAGCTTTCGGAAGAGTGGAAGGCTGAGAAGACCTTTCAAGATGAGGCGAATAAGCGAAGAAGTGGTGACGCACTGGATGCTGAAGCACAGTCTTCAGAAGGCGAAGTAGACATTGTGGAGGACTTTCCAAGTGTCAAAGCAACACCAAGTCCTAGAAAGAAACAGCCCGCCGCAAGGCTGCGTGGATAATCGCGATACATCTCTGTTCTGTTGTTTTTTTCACTGTGCTTTTGATCCTGGCGAGCATATTTCAGGTATACGCGGTCGTCACATTGTTCTTGTCGGAATCAGTACCCACAAACGCTTTAGTCATATATGTCCATGCTAATGAACTTAACACATGCACGAGATCTTAGAAAGGTCTTGGGCCATACGGAAATGAGGTTTGGCGGAGGGACATACAGTCGTGGCAAGTCTGAACGAGTGAGTCACCTGGAGGGGTTTTGTACCGACTAGACCGCCGCGCATAGCCGCTAAGCCAAAAGACAGAAATACTGAATGTGTACCATTCGGTATCCTGGACGGTACACGTATTAGATACTGGGATCCACGTAACCCAGAGTGGTTACAGGTTTTCGAAATAGGGCTGACGATGGTACGCCGCAGTCCAAGAAAAATATAGATTAAGTGAGTGGAACCATGGCTCGCTATAACGCACGCTTTTCTGTGCTCTTTTTATTTTTATTTTTGGGGGCCTCACCAGTCAATGGGTAGAATTTCGGCCTCATGCGGTCGCGTTGTGCACTATGGATCCCAGCGACACATGTCTCCATGGATCCACCGCGAATGAATACACCGCCCACGATAGCAGTTGCCTGGAATGAAAGCTGCTACATACCAGACAGAAAACAGATTAAAGGGAAAGAACTTGATTTCAAACGAGGAGCGGCTTCGCATTATATGAGCCTCGACGGCGAGGACAAATGTGTCGTTCGATCCGGAAACTAACAGAGACAAAAGTGACGAGTAACCACAAGGACTTGAAGGTATCAAGGAAACAGATGATGTAACCAAACGTTCAAATGATGTGTTAACTACAAATCCATTCAACGTGGTAACGACCAAACGAGGGGACAGGAGACTTGTCCGAGTAGACATCGTTCCCAAAAGGTCGGGGAGCGGATCGGAACCGGTGAACCCCAAAACAAACGTAGCATTGCATGTAGAGACGGCGTCTGATGAGCATCAGAGGGACTGGTGCGAGGGTTTACGGAAACATCAAAAGCTGCGAAGTTGGTGTTTCTTGTTGCGTAAAATGCTTGCATGTACATCTTCAGGTGACACATCTTTAAACGCAAGTGCCGTTGGTGCTGGATCGGGCAATTGGTTACGGTGCGCCAAGGTGAAAGTTGGCGTAACATGGGGAGACGAAGACGAACGAGCACTTGCCGTCGGAGAGCCGGGTCCAGCAGTTTCATCTGCGCTACCACCAACAGCTGTGGGGAGATTCGAAGTAGAGTGTGCAATGTAATACCAGAGTCCGATGCCAATGCCAGCGCACTGTGGAAAAAAGGGTAGGTATCAAGACCGGGCTGCTTAGAGAGCACCTACAAAGAGCAAGAACATGCCGGTCACCCAAACCCAACGCGATAAACGGCTAGAGCCGTTCTGGGTCTTGGTCAACCAAGAGCTAGGGGATGCATTGGGTCATGACAACTTCGGTGTGACAGGATTTTCCTACCTAGGTTTCTTCTCTTCTTTAGCAACCATACTGAATCTCCTCCAGAAGTCTCCACGTTCCCCTTCACGTTTTGGCAACAAATTGTCCTCGGAGTTACCGCGTATGATGGTTTCTGAGAATTTGATGTCCGGAGGGGATGGGGACTTTGAAGGACGAGCAAAAATTGGCGTAATGGGAGTCATGGGGGGTTGAAGTGGGTGGGGCGTGCTCGGCACAGATGGTCTGGGGGCAGAAGTCTGATAAATTGGCGGAGGCATACGAGGAGCGCCCGCATCTGTCTGCGGGCGGGCGACGCGGAGCGCTTGAGGGACCTGCCCCATCTGCGGATGTCCCGCTGTTTGGGCAGAAGGAGATGTTGAGGGCGAGAGGCTTGATGTTTCAAGGTTTGCGACAGGTGCAGGGTATCCAGGTCGAGGAGCCGCTAGGGGAACTGGGCGTGCGGGATGAGACACAAGGATCCCGCCGGCTCCGGGGCCAGATTGGGGGTATCCTCTATTATACCTTGAGAAGGGAGGTGAATTAGTGAGGAGGGGTGAAGCTCAGATTGACACACATGTTGCAGGCTGTTGTTCAGTCTGGCCCTGCCGGTTTTCGAGCGCTGCTAGGCTGGGAAGGGTATCTGCAGGAATAGGTAGTTCGGTGTTGTCTAAATTGCTGATATCAAGCGAGTGGAAGCCCCGTCAAACCTAGGGATTTTCGGGGCAGCGAGATTGGGTGCTGAGCCAAAGTACGGCTCGAAGGAAATAAAATGAGAGACAGGGAACAAGAAAAAGAGGATCAAGGCCGGTCGACTAGTTCGAGTGGAGTCGGTTACTGCCAATCGTGTGACGACCAAAAGTGTGTCGTAAAATGATTAGCTAAGCAGTGGTGTGGCTCCGTTATTTGGTATTGTTGACGCTCTCATGAGCGCGTCGCGTCGCGCGTGCATTCTTTTCGACGCTCACCATGGCAAAGCGAAGGAATATCGTCGACAGCGATGATGACGCCCCTCAATCTTCTCAGGTGTCCAAGCGTGCCAGAACAGAGGACAGTGACGAACCCGCCCAGGTTCCAGCCACGCCTCCGCGACGCGAGAGGAGGCCGGTCATCAACGGCAAGGGAAAAGCTAAAGTCGAATATCAAGATAGCGATGACGACGAAGACTTTCGCCACGATGAACATCCAAACGAAGAGGAAGAAAAGAGGTTCGAGGAAGACCATGGTGAGGCTATCCGCCATAAGCTCGAACAACGCCGTAACACGATCGGGGTACGTGGTTTCATGTCTTCTTTGGCATATCTGACGCACTCCATCGAAGAGCATTGCAGAACACGGTATCATAGAATCCATTGAGATGAAGCAGTTTATGTGCCATCCTCACTTGACCTTCACATTCGGTCCCCAGGTCAATTTCATCATTGGTACGCCCCTCCTAGACTAATCAGTCGTACCATAATTACATACCGGTATACACCCTTAGGCCACAACGGAAGTCAGTCGCACATCTCAGCTACCTCCGGCCCGTCGTTGACCTTTGCTCCTTTTAGGCGGAAAGAGTGCCGTTCTGTCTGCCATCACGATAGCTCTCGGTGGTAAATCTGTCTCCACTGGTCGCGGTAGTGGTCTTAAATCGTTTGTTCGCGAGGGTCAGCAGTAAGTCGTGCCGTGGTCTTCTCTGCTGCGTACTGACATCTCTACGTAGGAAAGCGGAGGTCATTATTGTGCTCAAGAACCAGGGTGACGAAGCTTACAAGCCTAAAGAATACGGGAAAAGTATCGTCATTCGACGCTCTTTTACACGAGACGGTGGTTCCTCATGGAGAATCATGAGCAAGAACGGTACCCTCGTCTCCAACAAGAGAGATGAACTAGCCGCAATTTGTGATCATATGAACATTCAGGTGGACAATCCTATGAATGTTCTCACCCAAGGTAGAATTTGACAGTCAGGGTCTTACGGTATTTATCCGTATTTTCAGATGCTGCGCGACAATTCTTGAACGCTTCTCACCCTTCCGATAAATACAAGGTTTGCGTTGTTGCATGACATCCAGACAACTTTGTGTTGACACCGTCCACTAGTTCTTTCTTCGTGGGACACAGCTGAGTCAACTCAGCGAAGAGTATGACACTTGCTTGGACAACATCAATCAGACCAGAAAGTTACTTCACCAGAAGAAGCAGGTCCTCCCTGACCTTCGCGCAGTATTCAAGGAAGCCACTGTTCGCTTTCAAGAGGCGTCTAAAGCCCGTGAACAACGGTTTAAAGCTGACGAGCTGAAGAAAGAGCTGGCCTGGGCACACGTAGCTGCTAAGCAAGCGGCAAGTCGTGGCTGCTTTGGATGTCGTGGCCCTCTCAATTTTAAACGTATAGGAGATGGAGACTAAGTTAGAAGAACTAGCCAGGGTCGAGCGCCGCCTACCGCGAATTGAGGCTGAAGTCCAAACAGCGGAGGTACGTCCACTATCCCCGAAGTTACACGCTTAGGCAACCCGGCTCCTCTTCCCAGTCCCAGTTTCGACTCGCTTCCCAAGAAGTCGAGCGTTACGAGAAAGAACATTCCCAACTTGGGAACATCGACCATCTTAATGCTCAGCGTAGCGAACTTCAGGAGAAGATGCGGGTCAATAAGAATAAGCTCAGTGACTACAAAGTAAGTGTCATTCAGTAGCTCTACGTACTATTTATTTAAGTGACTTTTTAGAACGACCAAAATTCGATGAACTCCAGCTTGACAGCCCTGAACAGGTCCATCAAGGAGTATGAGGAGAAAATCGCGGAGGAGGCTCGACGCCTGGAAGCGCATACTCAGGCGAAGCGGGAAGAAATTAATCGTCGTCTCGACGCCGCGAAAGAAGCTGTTGCAGAAGCTGATCGTCGACACAAGACTGTTTCTGATCAAAAACGCAACAAGATTGGCGAGATGGATGCGATCAAGTCTCAGGGTCAAGCTGCCGAGGGCAGGAGGAAGCAGCTTCAAGAGCGAATCATGGATTGCCAGACGATGATTAGTAAATGCAAAGAACAAGAGAAGAACAGTCTAGCCCCGTACGGCCATGATATCAAGAGTGTATTGCAAAGTATAAACAAGGTACCCTGGCACGGAGATGCTCCCATTGGACCCCTTGGTTTGTTCGTGAAGCTCAAGGATCAGAAGTGGGCGTCGCTATTGAGAGCGCAGCTGGGAGGCTTACTTACCTCTTTCGCATGTACGGATGCGAGAGACCGACCGCAATTGAAGAAAATTCTTGATCAGTCTAAGAAGTACTTCTGTTTGTCGGTGACTTTTATGCTTGTGATGCTAATCACTCCCCAGTTTCCACGTCAATGTCATCATTTCAGAGAGAGATTTATTCGACTACGGGGCTGGTGAGCCACGTGGGAGTGTCCTCACAGTTCTGCGCGCTCTTGATGTAGGTTGCCTCCCGAAATACAACAATGGCAGTAGTAACCTCAAACAGGTTTCTGACCCATATGTACTTCGCATTCTAATCAACTCGGCGAATATAGAAAGGACAGTGCTTGCGGCAGACCGTAAAGTTGGTGATGATATCCTTAAAAGTCTTGGCGGTGGTGGTGTTGCGTGGACTACCGACCACATGCGAGTGACTAGATACCCGTACGTGTGTTGGTTCTTCGGTCGATCGCTCACTAACTTAGTTGGATTAGGGAAGGAGGTGGTTCATCGATCAATCTACCAAGGGTAAAGGTCAACGATCCACGTAGTATGCTATTCACGACAAGTAATCAATCCGCACGTCGGTACGTATATGATGTTCAGCTTATCACTGATATCTCACCCGAACCCGGCAGCGATTTGGAGGAGCAACTACACGCTACCGAATCAGAGCGCAAAGCTGTCCAAGTCGAGATTAGCCATCTTAGTCAAGCATACAACGACGTATCCCACGAGATCGGGAAACTTACTGTAAATCTTAGTATCATTTCCATATTACAGTATGACAACAGTGACGTTCAGGTACAAGAGCGAAAATCCTACGAGGATTTGCGGGCGGCAAAAACATCACACTCCCAACTTCAAGAAGAGGCCAACGAGGAAATGCCAGCCGGGATCTCCGGTTTACAGAACGCAAAGGATGTGTGTATAGCTCAGTCCGCTCGTTGTTTTTGTTGACCTTCCGCCACTCACAGGAAGCCGAAGCTGAGAAGACTTCCGTGTTAGAACAATACGCCGACCTTGCGGCGCGGAAAGCTGTTATTGATGAACAGCAGACCGCGCTTTTGAAGGAGATGAATGGTATTAAGGACCAGATTCAGAACTTTGAGCAACACTGCAGTGGAGTCATGGTTAGTGTCCCTCAGTGTTTTCTCCACGGTTGCGAAACCAGCTTCCGCACAGGTCAAGATCGAGGAGGCTGCGACGAATCGACTAGAAGCGCAGAAGAATCGACACCACTACCAGACAAAACTCGAGGCCGAGAGGAAAAAATTCGCTGAAATTGATGCTATTGGGAAAACTCTCGAAGAAGAGTTCACCAGCTGGTCGGAACACGCCGAGAAGTATTGTGAGAGGGTCAAAAATCCCCGCAAAGTGGCCGAGGTACAGCGTCAACTTGATTCAGTCCAAGCAGCCCTGAAGGAGCGAGAGCGTCGGTATGTTGTGAGTTATTTAGAGTGATGATATCCCGCTGACTTGATTCCCAAGGCAAGGTGTGAGTATTGAGGAGATGACAGTCGAGGTAAATAAGGCAAAGGCCGACCTGGACAACGCCGAGCGTGATATCCGTAGTCTCTCCGCTCTCAACCACGTAAAATCACTTTTCATCCTTGTGTTCGGGTGACGCATACTCAGTAAATTTCCCAGGCGTTGAGGAGCTCTCTTTTGATTCGCATGAATAGGTGGCATGAATTCCGACGTCACATTGCCCTCCGTTGCAAGCTTGTGTTTCAGTATCATCTCTCCGAGCGGGGCTACTACGGCAAAGTCTTATTCGACCACGTTAACCAGACACTCCAGCTCAAGGTTCAAACCGATGACCAGGCACTTACTCAAGGGAGAGATAAAGATCCCCGGTCACTAAGTGGTGGCGAGAAGTCATTCTCGACCATCTGTCTGCTTCTATCGTTGTGGGACTCCATTGGCTGTCCAATACGCTGTCTTGGTAATTGAACACCCGTGAACCTCTGTCGCTGTCACCTAACGTTGCCTCAGATGAATTCGACGTCTTCATGGATGCTGTCAACCGCCGTATAAGCATGCGTATGATTGTGTGTTGAACGTCGTTTCGCCCCCTTCTCTATGCTTACTAAATACAGATTGACACTGCAAATGCATCTGACAAGAAACAGTACATTTTGATCACCCCCCAAGATATGGGTAACATTCAGCCTGGAAACTCTGTCAAGGTGCAAAGGATGAGGGACCCAGAACGCGGTCAAGGTACCCTGCCTTTCAGTTGAATTACTGCTCGTTTTCTTTTGACCTACATTACTGTACGACTGCAAATTGTCAGTCCTCTATTATGATAACGTCTCTATCTTACTCTCTTGTTCTTATTGTCTTTGTGCAATGGTGCACTGCGATATGGGTGCTTGGCCTGGTCGAACACGTCGTCCATTAGTATAACGATAGTGTCAACTACCAGAAGAAACCATCCTTAAGGTTTCTCTCGAGACTGCAGCTCAACGTCTCACACCTGTATCGTCGGTTCTACGTATCTCGGTACCTCCGCCACTCTCGGCCATTGTTCTAGCCTGCAGCTCACGCCCAAGTCGACCACCGCGTCTCGGCTCCTTACTGGACAACATATCTAATACGGGGGACACCGTGGCCCTCCTGCACCTCACGGGACGTTTGCTCCAAGGATGGTGCTTTGCGCTGTCAGACGGTCCGTCTCGCCGTCTGCAGAGGTATCTCGGCTGACGGCCGTATTGAGCAGGACGGAGCTGCCCCTACGGCTTACGACCCGTCAGGTAGTAGCCCAGTGAGGGGGCCGCTCGAACGAGAACACATTCGGGTCTGCCGTCAGCAACACCCTGGTTGGCAGAAAGGGAATGCTCCGTTGTGGTCAGTGCCACGAAGAGCCTGGCAGGGTTGTTTCCCCCGACGGAAAGATGGCATACGTGCATGCTGGGCATCCGCTGGAGACAAGTGCTGATTCCGAGTTGCAGGACTAGGCCTTGTGTCCAAAGTTCGGGGTGAAGTCGTATCAGGGGCGCAACTCTCAATGGTCGGACAAGATTGTAATCTGGCTAACGGAGATAGGTACCTATGAGTGTCTATCCCCAAGTATGTGATGAGCACTCAGTCGACAAGCTTCTTGCCTTCGTCCTTGAATCGCTTTAGCTCCTTTCGCCAGGGTTCCCACACTTGTCCGTATTTGTTGACAAGACGCCCAAGCTCTTCTCTCTGCTCTCTCTGCATTGTATACGGGTAAGTCGGACAACGTATGGAAATAGACTACTGGCTCACCAGATTCCATGGCTCCTCGCCACCGTACACGTCCGTGAAGAGGTCACGAAGGTCGCCTTGCTTGAGTGCTTCCGCGCGCTTGAGCGAGGTCAAGACATCATTCTTGAGCTTCGCCTTGAGTTCTTCTTCTTCCTTCTCGTTCCACCAGCCTCGCGACTCCATGAACAATCGGAAACGCGTGATCGGGTTATCGATTTTCTTCCAATTCTCGACCTCTTGCCGGCCACGGTATGCAAACGAGTCATCCGACGTCGAGTGGTGGCCAACGCGGTATGTCATGGCTTCGACCAGTATGGCGCGGCCGCTTTCAAGGCACCGTCTGCGTGCTTCTTTGACAGCATTGAGGACCGCCAAGATGTCGTTACCATCCACCCTGACGGTGTCGATACCATATGCAGGTCCTCGTGCGGCTATTCCATCGCCATAATACTGTTCATGCGCTGGCGTTGAGATTGCGAAACCGTTGTTGCGTGCCAAGAAGATGGTTGGAGTCGGGATCGTCGAAGCAAGAAGCATTCCCGCGTGGAAGTCTCCTTCCGAAGCGGCGCCTTCGCCAAAGAACACACACGCTACGTTCTTGTTGCGTCTTGCCAGGTCACGTTTGAGTGCAAATCCGACGCCCGCTGCCTGTGGTATCTGGGTTCCGAGTGGAGACGAGATGGTATGGAAATGGTGCTCGGGAGATCCAAAGTGCTAACGAAGGTGTTGGTATGCAGGGCAGACTGTGGAAAAAATTGAATACCATAGGCATTTGTCGGCCTTTACCGCTCTTGTCTTCGTGGTTTCCAAAGCACTGGGCCATGACGGCATTGATGCCAAAGCCTCTCCACAGGAGGACCCCCATTTCACGGTATTGGCCTTGTGTTTTTCCATGATCGAGACACGTGAAGAACAGAAGAAGGTAGCGTACCCAGTACCCTGGCATGTTTTGAGAAAGGAGTCAGATGAGATGGACAAAAATACACACTCGTCATCGTTGGCCAATGCGGCGGCGGCACCAATTATTGTAGCTTCTTCGCCGTACTAGGGCGGTTGGGATGAGGGACTCGCAAAAGGTCAACAGTCATTGGCTCACTGAAGTCATCTATAGCGACTGATTAGATCCAAGTCGAAGAATGAGTGGACAAAAGTGACGTACATAGAAGGATATCTTGCCTTGACGCTGAACGTTATACAGGATGTTGTCCATCGTTGGCAGGAGCTGCATGGCCTCATATCTGGGACAAGAGATGTCTGAGGATCGAGCTGGGCGGAGGGACAGAAACTCACAGCTTGCAAGCAAACTCTGGTGTGATCTGCACAGGCGGATGAGCTAGGAAGACGTGAGAGAGAGAGGGACGAACGTCTGGTATTTCTGCGCCGTCGAGGGGGGTGCCGAGGCCGTCTAGGACTCTGTAGGTGGGTATCTGACCGGATCCATGTGTGACGGAATTGAGAAAGTTGAGCGTTGGAGAGACGGGAGAGCTCGATGCGGGTAACAAGCCATACGGGAGTTTTTTTGGTGCAGTCGCGAGCGTTCTTAGACGGAGACGGAGAAAAGACGACATCGAGTTCAAACTCGCTCGGAACTTGGCCGTCGAGTACATATGTGCATTACGTCATTCGCTGGGTGGTAGTCTCCCCGCCTCCGCCGCCGCCTTTCTGCGTCCGCCTAAGAGCAAGGTCACGTAGTCCGCCCCTCCCAAGACGTGGCCCCCCGTCGTCACCTTGGCCTTGGCCTTGAGGCCGGCGAGTTTCTTGGCCGACCGAACGGGTGGCACCGATCGCTTTGGCTGGGGTGTCGACGACGACGGCGACACCGTCTTTTTCTGCGCACGATGAGTGTACGACGACGACGATGATATTTCGAGGGAAACTTGCCACTCGTTTGTGCAGTTTTGCGCTTTTGCCCATGTCCAATGAGGTCGTTCACTGACGCGCGCGACTGAAAAAATATTCCCACGAATCGACCCGGAACGGATGCAGAAAATGGCGCTGCCTCTCCCTTTTCTTTCTCATCGTCCACCATGTCCCTCCCTCAGCCCGTGCCCCCCTCCTGGAAGGTTCATATCCCCCTTACTTCTCCCCGCCCCCTGCTCACAATGCGTCTACCCTCAGGATCTCGGAAAGTCCTCCAACGACTTGCTGTCCAAGGACTACCCCTTCTCCGGCACGTCCCTCGAGGTCAAGACAAAAACCCCTTCAAAGGTCACTTTCAAGGCCACTGGCTCTCGTGACACCAAGACGCAGGGTATCACCGGTGATCTAGAGACAAAGTATTCCGACCCCAAGAACGGCCTCGTCCTCACACAGACCTGGACAACCTCGAATATCCTCAAGTCCCAAATCGAGCTCGAAAACTATATTGCAAAAGGGTTGAAGCTCGACCTCACCTCCTCCTTGATTCCCGACAAGGGTTCAAAATCCGCTCTCTTCAACGTCATCTACAAGCAATTTGGTGTTCACACGCGCGGTGCCCTCGACGTCTTCAAGGTCACATACCTTTTGCTTCCCATAGTCTTCTCTCATCTCGCATATAGGGTCCCACTTTCACTGCAGACACTGTATTTGGTCGTGATGGCT